>BQNB010004723.1:3234-103128 GCA_026074375.1 Tanacetum coccineum | reverse complement strand
CTGGGAGATAGACTTGTTAGCTGGTCATCAAAAAGGCAGAAAAGCGTTGCGATATCCAGTACGGAAGCTGAATATATTGCTATATCTGGTTGTTGTGCTCAAATACTTTGGATGAGATCACAGCTTACCGATTATGGCCTTGAATTCAATAAAATTCCAATGTACTGTAAAAACAAAAGCGCTATTGCCTTATGCTACAACGGGAATTTATTCTCGGGCATAGTCTACTTTATGACCATGCAAAGGCTTGTGTTTACTTTGCAACACAACCCATGCTTTCTATATTTCCATGAGTGTACGTGTCAGTGCGCTTATGTGTTACAATAAGAGAAATCTTATTTCATGGTGTTTGCTTTTCAAAAATAAAACATTTTGTCATCAGAAAGTGTTTTTTTCAAAGACATTCGACTTCTCAAACAACGACTACAACTCTTTAAATAGAAAACGGGTCATTGTTTGAGAGGGAGAAAATGTCAAATTATCTTCTTCAGAAAGTCATTTGATAAAAGGATAAAAGGTTTTAAATAATAACGGAACATTAATTTTTAAGGAAAGTTAATTAAATTTAGCTTATGTGTGCCTTAAATGTTATTTGTTTATGCCTTTAGGGAGAATATGTGCAATTTTAAGTTGTTTGGTATGCTAGTTAAAACTACAGAGACTATATGTGCCAATGTGCTAACTTTATATGCCTAAATAATCTTATAAATGATAAGTACAAAAGATATTAAACAAGAGGGGGTGAAAGTGTCAAAAACTAAATTAGTTTTTATAACACTCCCACCCCACCCCTGTTTCATGATCAAACACACACACAAACACAAACTAAAAAACCATCCCTCTCTCTCACAAATCGTCACTCCCTCAATCTCGATATTCATTCATTTTCGTGCAAAAGGTATCTTTAAAACATTATTCTTCACACCCCAATGAATACATGTCTCGAAGAAATTTAGTTTTTATAAGGTTTTAATTTCAAAAAACCCTAAAATTCAAATTAGGGTTCTTAGAATTTAAAACTGAATGAAAACTAAAATTGATAGAGGGGTTTTGTTCATTATTGGGTGTTAATGACTTGTTCATAACAGTTTTTAATATATATAACATATGAATTAGATTTGAGTGATTATGTGTGTCGAATTGTACGTATTTATTGTGGGTTTTGAGTTTTAGTTGAAAAAGATTGTGGGTTTTGTATGAAATATGTAATATATACATCATTGAACTGAAAATGTGGCATAAAATTCCATATATTATATGTATGTTCTTGGTGTGAATGATTTTCTTGAAATGTGATGCTCGTTTGAATGATTTTTGATGAATTCGTGCATATATGATGTTAAAAATGTTCTTGGGGATACTATGATACTCTATGATTGAATTTTGAGGTGGTAAAATACTTGAAAACTCGAATTGACATTCAAAATTAATAGACCTAGCCAAATTCGCAGTTTTAGTAGCCCTCGAATTCGCAGCTCTATGTGTTATCCGAATTAGCAAAGGTTAGTGTTAACCGAATTCGCAGATGTTAGTTATACCTGAATTCGCAGTGTGCCTTTAGTGTTCGAATTCGCAATGTGCCTTTAGTACCCGAATTCGCAATGTGCCTTTAGTGTCCGAATTCGCAGTGTGCCTATTGTGTCCGAATTCATAGTTTGGTTTAGGGTCCGAATTCGCAGTAACCTTTAGTGTCTGAATTTGCAGTTGGCAGTTGTAACCAAATTCGTAATTTTCAAATGTTGTATGAATTCGCATTTCTCAATTGTGTCTGAATTCCCAGTTTGGTTTAGGATCCGAATTCGCAGTAACCTTTAGTGTCTGAATTTGCAGTTGGCAGTTGTAACCAAATTCGCAATTTTCAATTGTGTATGAATTCGCAGTTCTCAATTATGACCTAATTCGTAGTTTTCACTTAAACAACCAGATTCAATCATGCTTATTGGATACAAAAGGCTACCAATCATAAACAATTAGATTCTAACCAGAAGGTGTCTTAAAACTTGTGTTAGGTAGCAAATTTAAAATTGATTATCTTTGGAATCTAATTAAGTTAAAATTGGATTAACTCAACTAACCCAATATAAGTTCACTATTTCCATGATTAGCTCTCTAAATGTGTTACATGCCTTAAGTGCCAAAATCTAAAAAGGGTCTCTATACATAGTGTTTTATATAAACTTGTTTATATATAAATTGTATCGATTCTTTCTTAGCAGAATCATGAGTATCACAAAAGAACAACAACAAGCCCTGGACGATGCTCTCGTTCCACGGGAACAAAGTCTACAGATTGGAAGTTGCAACTATAGATTGAGCACCACATTCAAGCCTAAAGAACCCACCTTTAAAGTTGATTTGGATGTTCTTTCTCTCACTCCTTTTTATCCAGCCGTCTTGATCTCTGCAAGTGTCCCTGCAATCTACATGCATGAATTCTGGACTTCTGCCTTTTACCACAAGCATTCCATCAGATTCAAGCTGAACACAAAGAGATATTCTTTTGATCTGTATACTTTCAAAAATACGCTTCAGATTTTTCCAAAACTTCCTGGACAGCAGTTTGTAGATCCTTCATTTGAAGAGGAAATACTTACTTTCATGAGAGAACTTAGCTACCCAAAAAAATCAAATTACTGTCTGATGTCAAAGTTGATATTCTACCTCAACCTTGGAGAACATTCGAAACTATCATAAACAAATGTCTTAGTGGTAAAGTAACTGGAATCGATTCACTTCGTCTCTCTAGGGCTCTGTTAGGATCACATAAATGGACCCGAACAAAGAAGCCTCGGTCAGTCGAAGATACAAGACAAAAGTCTAGTTCGTTTAAACATGTAATATTATGTAAACGGGCCTTTAATGAAAAAGCCCATCAAAGCTCAAAAGCCTCCTAGGCTAATCTATTTATTAGTATAAATAGTCCTAGTTTAGTCAAAAATTAGGTGAGACATTTTTAGAGAGAAAATTAGCTAGTCATTATTGTGAGGGTTTTTCTAGCCACCAAAAGGTTTTGTTTTCTTTTTCAATCATCAATAAAGTTTTAATTTTCTGCTTCTTGATTCTACACCTCGTTGTTAAAGGTTTGTATGAATGATCATGGAACCTACAGGCTCAAATCCTTTGGGGTTTATATCACCAGCAAAAAGTTGACTATGCCTACCTCCTATGGGAAGACCTAGTTTTTCAAATCGAGAACAAGGAATCATGGAAGAACAAATACATGTTCTACCCAAGATTCACCAAAGTCATCATCAATCACTTCATGTCACAAGATTAATCAATTCCAAGAAGAAACAAGGTGGACTGGCACATGGCTAATGATGATCCTATTCTCACTACCATGAGATTCATCCCTCAGCATGAAGTTAATCAAAAATACGATGCCATTCTTCTTGATAACTTAACCACTTAAGCAATGAAAGAATCTGAAGCGTACAAGACTTACTATGCTTTTGCTACTTGAAAGGCGATTCCAAAACCAAAATATGTACGTCAGACTACCAAGGAGAAGACTGTACAAGCACCTAAAGCTTCTTCCGGTAAAAGAATCAAATCTGTTGCTAAGGTGGCTAGATCAGGAAAAAAGAAGCAACTTGCTAAAGGACTAGAGACTTTGTCTGAAATTGCATTGTCTGAGACTGAACAGATGAAACTGGCCATCGAAAGAAGCAAAACACAACTTCACAACTCTAAACCCAGTGGTTCAGGTGCACATAAAGGAACTGGTGTAACACCAGGGGTTCCCGATGTACCTACATATGGATTTGATGATGATCAAATATCTTGGAAGTCTAGTGATGAAGAAGATGATGATGATGAATTAAACATAGGCAAAGACGAAGATAATGATGATCAAGAAGATGATGATGATCAAGATGATGATGATGATCTAGGTGATGGTGATGAGCGGATTGATTCAGATAATGATGGTGATGACTTTGTTCATACCAAGTTTTCCACTCATGATGAAGAAGATAAAGAAGAAGATGGCTTTGATCCTAGGGTTCAAACACCATTTCATGTTGAAACTACGGATAATGAAGACAGTGATGAAGAAAATGAAGGTGAGAATGTTGAGGGAGATGAACAAGATGAAGAGGAGACAAATGAAGAAGTTGAAGCAAATGAATTATACAGGGACGTGAACATCAATCTGGTTGGAAGAGATACTGAAATGACGGATGCTCCACGCACTATCATTCAAACTACACAAGTAATAGAAGACACTCATGTGATCATTACTCCGGTCAATCCTGAAGGTCAACAACAGAGTTCTTCTGTGTCATCTGGCTTTGTTTCCAACATGCTTAATCCCAGTCCAGATACAGGTATTGACTCTATATTTAATCTTAACACTAAGTCAACTTCACTGGTAGATGTTCCAGTTACTGCTATTGCTGAGCCACCTTTTCTCTCTGCAATAACTCTTCCTCCACCACACACTCCTCTCATCACACATCTGCAACAAACACCAGTTCCCACATCAGTAACTGCTCTAAGTTCCTCGCTTCTAAATCTTCTAAACTTTGGTTCTTTATTCAGGTTTGACAATCGACTAAAAAGTCTAGAAGACAACTTCTCTGAATTCAAGCAGACTAGTCAATATGCTACAGCTCTCTCCTCAATACCAAACATTGTTGACAACTATCTTTGATCAAAGCTTAAAGATGCAGTGGATGTAGCAGTTCAACTTAATTCCTACAAACTTAGAGATGAAGCTCAAATTAAAAATCAAGACTTCATCAATAACCTTGATGCACACATGCAGAAAATCATCAAGGAGCAAGTCAAAGCACAAGTTAAAAAGCAAGTCTTAAAGATTTTGCCAAGAATTGAGAAGTTAGTGAATGATTAACTTGAGTCTGAATTTTTGATTCGGTCATCAAATGAAGCAAATACATCCCATGCTGTAGCGGCTGATCTGTCTGAACTGGAGCTGAAAAAGATTCCCATTGACAAAATGGAGAGAAACAAATCTGTCGATAAATCAGATATACAGAAGAATCTCTACAAAGTATTGGTTGACGCTTATGAAGCTGACAAAAACATTCTGGATACTTACGGAGATATTGTCACTATCAAAAGACGTCGAGATGATGCAGATGATGATGAAGAACCCTCCTCTGGATCATACCGGGGGTCCAAACGAAGAAGAACTGGAAAAGAACCAGAGTCAACCAGTGCACCTAAGGAAAAGACCTCCAAGACAACTGGCAAGTCTACTGAAGGGTTCAAATCTCATCACAAGTCTGTTCGCCAGTCTGCTCAAGCAGAGGAGCCAATGCACACTGCCGAAGATTTGGAAGAACCCACACACCAGGATTTCAAAACAGGAGTTACTGAAGATTAACCTAATAAAGAGACCTCTCAGCTTCCTGATTGGTTTTAAAAACCAACCATGCTTCCTACTCCCGATCGTGATTGGAACAAGACGTTGTCTGCGGCTCATGGACCTGTTCAAACTTGGATAAGCACTTTGGCTCAAAAAGAAGATACACGTGAGTTGTTTAATAAGCTGATGGACACTCCTCTTGACTTCTCAGCATTCATGATGAACCGGCTTAAAGTTGATACTTTAACTCCAGAATTGTTAGCCGGTCTAACATTCGAGTTGATGAAAGGATCATGCAAGAGTCTGGTGGAGCTCGAATACTTCTTTGAAGAAGTCTACAAGGCAACCACTGATCAATTAGAGTGGAACAACCATGAAGGTCAGTAATATCCACATGATATGCGAAAGCCACTACCATTGATACCTAATTCTCGAGGTCGTCGTGTCATACCATTTGATCACTTCATCAACAACGACCTTGAATATCTAAGTGGTGGTGTCTTAAGCCGCAAATATACAACTTCAGTAACAAAGACCAAGGCTGCAGATTATGGGCACATCAAATGGATTGAAGATTTGGTCCCTAACAGAATGTGGAATCAAGTGCCAGTTAGCTACGACAAACATGCACTTTGGGGAATCTCACATTAGGGGTGAAAACGACAACAATTCTAAGGATTTGCTGTTAACAGGGAATCTGGTCGTGATGTCTACTCCAAACGCAGAATCATTGCTGTCACCAAAATAGAGATTGTCGAATGGCATAATTACAAGCATCTGGATTGGATCACTGTTCGTAGAGATGATGACAAGCTGTAAGAATTCAAAGAAGGAGATTTCAAAAGGCTTCGCGTTCAAGACATCAAAGACATGCTACTTCTTCTTGTTGAAGGCAAGTTGACAAATCTCACTTTTGAAGAACGCCTAGCTTTTAATATCTCCTTGCGAATGTTTACAAGAAGCATTGTCATTCAAAGGCGTGTGAAAGATCTTCAATTAGGTGTCAAAAGTTACCAAAAGAAGCTCAACCTCACTAATCCAGATACGTACATATCAGATCTTAAACGAAGGGAAGCTTATACAGCATACTCCAATCCCAGAGGTTTCATTTACCAAAACAAAAACAAGAAGAACAGATTGATGTGTATTAATGAACTACACAAGTTTAGTGACAATACTCTCAATAATGTTCGGACTGCTCTTAATGATTGCCTAAAGGGAATCCGGATGCAGTATCTACCTCAGACTATCTGGAGAGAGAGTGATAGAGATAAAGTGGGAGCAATGATCCAGGCTATTGATAAACAGCTCAAGACCAGAAAGATTATGCGAAGCTTGGAGAAATTTGTTGGTGGGAGACCGTACGAGGGAGACTTTCGGCTGCTGCAAAGGACCATATGAGTAATCATATGTTGTCTCTATCATAACAGGTCAAACCTCATATATAATAATTTTGTGACTATATATGTAGTATAGACTTTATGGCGATAATAAGGAGTGCTCGAGTACAAAATTTTCAAGAATTTCTTAGTAAATTCAAAATTTCTTAAATTATTGTACTCAACACCATCTTATATACCCTCAAACATTGAGGGGGAGCATTAAAATGTTCCTGATAGATATTTTGTAACATTTTGTCCTCAAACGTTTAATCAATTGATATCCAAAATATCAAGGGGTTAACATTTTGGATAAGGAGAGAAAATGTGATAGAACCTAACTTGTATTAAAATGTGATCACATAAAATAGACTCAATGCACTCTACACTTAGCATGTACTACGATTACGGTGCACATGTAAGGGGGAGCTTTTAGCGATGATGAAAAACTCTCAAAGTGTAAATCTTTTGATATTTATATCAAACACTTTGATTGAACATATTTATATCAAACACTTTGATTGAACTTTTTAATGATTTTGGTTTTGATTATGATGGAATACCCAAAAGACCAACCATGTACTTAAATTTATGAAGTTATAAGGTGGTTAGGCATAGGTATTCAAATCCCATGATCCAGCTAGAACTGGAGGGATCTACCCAAGGATATCCACTGGTTAGTGTAGAAGTCCCTTAGCCCTCTGTATGATACAAAAGGAGATAAAGTGAGAAATCGGGTAAGAGTGCCGCCTGGAGATGGGAGCTATTTACGGAATAAAGCCAATAAGGTAATAGTCATGAAGTCTCGGTAAGTACTGAAGGGGTTGAAGAATGAAAAAGAAAAGTTAAGATAAAGGGTGAAAAGAAAGAAGCCCTCTTACATCTTTTAGCAGAAGAAGAAAACGGAGTCAATACTAATCTGTCGGAAACACTAAGTTGTTTTTTTGGAATGAAGACAAGTCATGGACTTAGGGGGACGCTATGACACCCCTACCTAGCAATCAAGGTCTCGCAACATACTATTGTTTCATTTTCACGAAGATTACACGCATTTTATTAACATTTCCTACTTCCGAGTTAGTTGATATTGAAAAGGTGGCAGTCTGCTCCAGCCTCTGATCACTAAAAACAAAGTGCACTAAGTCTAGAGCCAAAAGAGATCATCTATAAATCTCATTAGGATACTTATCATTTATAAAACACGTTTCTCACACACATTGTTGAAAACTTAGTAATATCCATTGAGTCCTACACATATATCTTGTTGATTTTGCCAGAACTTTTGAGTGATATTAAGTACTTCACAGAGGGGAGATGGAACTCTGCTTGAGCCACATCAAAACAAGCTCATGGTAGGTGACTTGTTGCGATTCTTAGGAATCAAATTATGACAACTGGAAAGCAACATTGTGCGATTCTTATGATCAAATTGTTCCGGTTATGAGATTTGACGATTAGTGAGTTTTTAAATTGCTTAAATTCTTGGATGTGTCACAAAACCACTTAGCAGTGACACATCGATTGATTTTCAATATCAATTTTTTATTCAATTGAAGAGCAGTAACTCACAGGTCACTCTTATCGTGTTGTCTACTTTAAGAGTTTCCAGTAATGAGAACATGTTGAATTGGATGAATCTAATACATATGTGTTAGAAAGATTTATACTTCAGTGGGGAAATCTGTCAAGGAGATTCTTCTTAAATTGAATCTACCTGATCACAGGTCGATCCTCACGGATTCGAAGGTTACTCCAACCAAACACAGGCGAATGACAAAGCCATGTTCGTTCCCCCACTTTATTGCTAACTATTTTATTTCAGGAATATATAAAGATGGACATGGAGGTACCTGATTCCCAGGCTGACGACAGGATTATGCCACATGCTCGAACCGGCCGCAAAATATAATGGACATCTGAACGCTCAAAGTACATGTTTAAGACTCTTCGCTACTCCGATATCGTACGTCCTCCTAAAGCGTGAAGTGTTAAAGTTAAATAACTTCGAGAAAGATACATAATTACAGCTTTCAAGTTATCAAATCAAGAATGGTATGAGCATGTCGGTCCAAAAGTCACAAGTTCACAAGATGGCAAAGTTTACAAGAATGGCGAAACAAGATTATGCTTGGTTGATGATCTCAAGTTGCTCAAGATCACATTTTTCACAAACAAGTCAAGATAAAGGAACAAGCTCGAGCCTAAAGTTAAAGATCACTACAATAATTCACAAGTTTAAAGATTGAGGTTTAAAGACTACGTAGCTCAAGACTCTAAAATTCAACAATAGTATGCTAAGTTTAAATTTTTGTAAATTGGAGTGACCTCCCTTAGGGGGAGATTGTTAGGAACAAGAAAAGTCTCGGTTACTTCCAATATTAACTAGTCAAAGCCCGTAGTTAGTCAATGTTTTGTTCATAAGCTATTATGGCCCAAAGGCCCATAGAAAGCCTTACAAGGCCATGGCGACACACTTTGAGTAAATACCCTCTCCATGCCTTGGAGAGGGTGTTGGTTGGTTGTATTCTTATTTTCACCTTAATGCATTTCATGTTCTTTACTTTCTCTCACTAGAAAATGCATCCTTCCTTCCACACTTTCTCTCTCTAGTTCTAACTTGAATATTATAAGATTACTTGTATTCTACATTCTCCATTTAGGATGTAGATCCCTAAGAAACTTCCTAAACCTTCATCAAGAGCTTTAAGACTAGTAATAATAGTGTTAAATCTAGTATTGGGATTAAAAGCTTTCTTGAAGTTACTACTGCTAAGGTTTGTGTTACTGCTGCTAAGCATAAATTAGTGCTGTTAGTAATCTTAATGAAAAATATGCTAAGTAGTTAGTACTGCTAGTGTAAGTTACTACTGCTAGTGTATATTACTACTGCTAGTGTAACTTAGTATTGTTGGTGAAGATTGAAGAAAACTTTCTAAGTAGTTAATGCTGCTTATACACGGTTAGTGCTGCTGGTACAAAAGTTACTACTGTTGGTGTTGAAAGTTAATGCTGCTGGTATAAAAGTTACCACTGTTGAAAGATTACTACTGCTGAGAGAGTTTATGCTGACAGAGAAGATAAAGATTGCTTGAAGATCAAGATTACTTATGTGATAAGTATAAGTTATTTATAGAATATTTATATCATATTCTATGTTTTTGTAATATATTGTAATTCGACTAGGACTCCTTGGTGTATAAACGGAGGTCCTAGGGCATAGAGTTTGATAACACAAATCTGGAAATCATTTTGTTTTGATATTGTTTAGCTTCAAGTTTTTGTAACCCTAATACTAGGAGAGTATTTGTATTAGTTGTAATAATAATATTAGAGTTTTTATTGTTGAATTATATTATTCTTGTGTTACTGTTTCATTAAGAATTCTTCTTATTGATCAAAGATTACATTCCACAATATCTTTGATATATTCTACAAAGTTTCTACTATAGTTGTGTTGGATTTAATTCTGATAACTAAACCGTCCACAGGCTAAGGAATTCAAGATCATTCAGGGGTATCAACAAATGGTATCAAAGCTTGTCTGAGAAAGCTTTGAATAAGAAGGAAGAAACCGCCTTATATACAAAAGATCTCTTTGCTAGAAGAGATGGATCAAGACTCAGTACATATGGTGGCTGCATCAAAAGTGCCTATGCTCAATCAGGTAAGTATGAGCTTTGGAGGATATGAGGATTGGAACAGTACCCTCAGATGATTGATTATTCTCTATTAGGAAGTAAGAGAATGGTAAAGCCACCTCCAGTACCAAAACTTGTTGCAGGTTTACGACTACAATTGCTCTCGCAATGCTAAAGAAAAGGCGCAAAAGAAGATTAGATGTTGAAGGCAAAAAAAACACTTTATGATGGGCATCCCTAATGACATCAATTGAAGCTTTAACTCCATCAAGAGATGCCAAGTGATGCTACAGGTGTTGAGAAGAGGTTTTAGATGGGAATGCTGCTACTAATAAGACTCAGAGGAATATTATAAAGCAGCAGTAAGAAAATTTTACCTCGCATTCTAGTAGAGGTGGTTGATCAAACCTTTGATAGACTTCAAAAGCTTATCAGTCAGATGAGCGATTCATGGCTTGAAGGAGTATCTCACCAAGGAAAGATGTGAATCAAAAGTTCTTAAGAAGTCTGTCAACATAATGGAACACACATACCATTATGTGGAGGAACAAGCCTGATATTGATACATTAAGCTTGCATGATCTTTACAACAACCTAAAGATATATGAAACAGAGGTCAAAGGGACATCAAGCTCAAGCACAAATACATAAAACGTAGCTTTTGTGTCCTCAAACAGCACCAACAATACACATGGAGCAGTTAATACTGCTCATGGTGCTACAACTGCTAGCACTCAAGCTACCGCTGTTAACTCAACAACAATTGACAACTTGAGTGATGCTATCATATGTGCTTTCTTTGCAAGTCAACCAAGCAGTCCATAGCTTGACAATGAGGACTTGCAACAAATTCATCCTGATGATTTAGAAGAGATGGATTTAAGGTGGCAGATGGCTATGCTAACAATGAGGGCAAGGTGTCACACCCCGCCTAGGCGGAAACACGAGGCATAACATCATGGATATCATCACAACACAAGGGTGTCAACAATAGAGAGAACAAAATGAAATAGATAAACAAATGAAACACAATGTGTCATGACAATATCTAACACAAGATAAAGGAGTCTTGCATTACGATAGCAAAGTCATACCACAAGGAAACATACTCCAAAGTCCCTAAAAAACAATCAAATAACAACAAAGTATCAAACAATTCAAATGACATGAATAAAATCTATAGTCTGACTGGTGGGATAGAATGACTCCGCATGCAAGCGTACGGTCTCACTAGACAATCTTCCTAACTTCAACATCATCAAGATGGTTACCTGAAAATGATGCTTAAAAACGTCAACACAAAGGTTGGTGAGAGTCATAGGTTTAAGACACGAAAATCAAAGCTTATAAACAATTACTATGATTAATGAAAACATGGCAGGACAATTTACTTTGTACTATCATACAAGCTAACATGCAAATGTAACCATAACGAGCATGGGAATAGAATGTGTCCCTCGATCCAACAAGTATCAACACTTGGGTAGGAACGTTACCCCCGATCCATTAAAACCATCACTTCACATAGGTAGGAACGTTACCCCCGATCCAATATCACAACAAATGGGTAGGAACGTTATCCCCGATCCAAATAAATAACGATTTAGTACGAAAATTACAATAGCAAGTAAAGTCCATACACTTCCAAAATAAAGACAACATAATCACAGTATTAGAACATTTCAACTGCATTTGCATCATTTTCCATTTCTTAATTTAATAAGCGTTTTGTGAAAAGAGGGGACTAATGAAACTCACCTGAATACTCTTTTTTTTTTAAACGCAGCTTCTAAATCTCAACACGCAACTATACAAATAAATAAACACGGTTACACGCGACCAAGCTAAAAGCTCTAGTCCATGTAACTCACATATGATGGATGTCTAAGGGTATATCTAACCATCATGGGTCACCCCGACACCATACCTAACCTTAACCATCTCATTAACACTTTACACTAGGTACTTACAATTAAATCAGAATTGTATAATTTTAGTGTCTCTTTACGTACTTAAAACCCTTACTTAACGACCTTCATAATTTATACCAAACATCACCCATGTTCATTTATGAGTATATTAACTACCTTGTGATTCCCAAGTATTACTTACATGTGTAACTAACTCAAATAAAATCAAACTTCAAAACTGTCCTAATTCGGATCTGATTGCACACCAAAATATATCACTCTAACTACCATACTTAGACATGCTTTCAGAGGCTAATTTTCACAGGATTATCAATAGACATATGGAACTTAACTACTGTAGAAGGGATAAGCTTAATTCCATTTTTAAGTATAGGTTTTACCCTCCCAAACATGACCTAATTCTGACCCGTATTTACTGTTTTAATAACTTTTAGTATAAAAATCATTTGAATGACTTCCCGACCTTAAAAACCTTTGAGGCCGGATTTTCTGGAAAGTAGACTCTTTTGGCTTATTCATAGACTCAAGAAACATATCAATATTCATTTTTTATCACCAAGATAACAGTCGTTGAACACGACCCAAAATTCTGCTCAACCCTAAATCCAGTTTTAACGCAAATCTAACCAAACCACAAGCATGCATACGCATCTAATTCAATCCTAAGCATACTACAATCATAATATATCATAAACATTCTGTATTTTAATTAAAACCCTAGATCCATCATAATTAGGGTTACATGAATACATTAATTAACTAGGATTAATCACACTTACCTTGATTCTTAGCACCTAAATCACAACTCTTGAATGCTCTTGGATCACTAGCAAAATTCGACTCCTTAGGGTTTTGGGGAGGGGGAAAACGACGGCACAAGGGGGAAGGGGGAACAAAATATGGCTAGGGTTTTCTTAATAAACTAATTAAATAGAATCCTAATCTAACTAAACTTGTATTTATCTAAAACACATTTTTTTTCTTTCTTTCCTCTAAAATTCGTATTTATTATGTATGTATAAAAAATATTTTTTATTTTATTTTTTTATTAGTTAATTAATTACCTTCAATACCTTAAGTTTTTATAAAAACCTAAGCTAATTTGGTAAACCATTTTGCTTAAAAACTACTTTCTAAATATAACTTTCATTTCACAATTCACTTTCTATTTTTAGAAAGTTTACCACAAACATCCATATTTCACTCACTTAACTCTCCTTCAATATGACACATTTTCCTTAAACGCTTAATCCACAATAATCCAAATATTGACGTAGCATTGCATGCAATACGCCATTCCTTTCCATTATCACTAAACTTGAACAAATGGAATACTCATCACCAAACACAAACACACTCATATTGAGATGCCCATACACCTTAAAATGATATCATCACATACTTAAACCACTTAGCACACATAATAATCACATAGCACACCACTTAATCACATACAATGAACACATAGCCATATCTAAAGGTAAAACTAACTTGCCCAAATCATGGGTGTCACATTATTATTATTATTATTATTATTATTATTATTATTATTATTATTATTATTATTATTACTACTACTACTAGTATTATTATTATTATCACTATTACTATTATAATTTATTATTACTATTATTATTTATTTATTATTATTATATTATTATTATTATTATATCTTATATATTATTATTATTATTTATTTAATATTTAATTATTATTATTTATATATTTATTATTTTAAATTAATTTAAATAATAATAATAATATTATTATTATTTATTGTTATTATTATTTTATTATAGTTTTTTTTATTATTATTATATTATTATTATTATTATTATTATTATTATTATTATTATTTTATTATTTTTTATAATTATAATTAAATATTTTTTTATTATATTTATTTATTATTTTATTATTATTATTATTATTATTTCTTATATATTATTATTATTTATTTTATATTTAATTATTATTTTATTATTATTATTATTTTTTTTATAGTTATTTATTTACAATTTAAATTAATTTTAAAACCTACTTTCTATTTTATATTTATATATAAATATACTATTTATTGAAATAATTTTAGATACAATAAGATTTTTTAAAAATTATATTTTAAAGTATTTCTTTTTTCCTTATTTCATTTTCTTCCAACCAAACAAGCGCTAGGTTTTGCAAATTCCAATTCCTTTAGATTCCAAATCCTAAAGATTACAATTCTTAAGATTCCATTTCTTAACATTCCAATTCCTTAAACAGATTCCAATTTCGTCAAAAATATTCTGCGAACCTAACGGGCCTTATTTTTTATTTTAATTTCCTTAAATGTATAATAGGGACATTGTACAAACTAAGTAGGGGGATGAGAGTAGAATTACCACTTGTCCTATATTTGCCTTCAATTTTCTAGTTTTTTTTTTGAAAATTTGTGCCAATTTTTTTTTTAAAAATTAACATGTTTTTCTTACTTAACTAGAATAAATCCTTGTCGAGCGTACTTTAATTCAATTGGTGAGGTTAAGCCTAATGATTCTGTTTTCATCTATTATACAAAAATCCACCAAAAATATGAGTGTGTCGGTAGTATTGTAGACTTTAGAACTTGGCATGTACATCATTTTGAGACCTAATTGATTAGCAAGAATAAACTGTCCAAGAAGGCAACATTTAAGAATTTCCCCCAAACAACCTTTATGTGTGTATTAAATGAACAAAAATGAACAACATTCTACGTTCATTTAGTTAAATGAACGAACATGAACAAAAGTCTTGTTCGTTCATTTATGATCGTGAACATCCGATTATTCGTCCGTTTATGATCATATATATGTTTATGTTTGTATATCATATCTTTTATTATATAGTTTTAAAATATAAACAAAATAACACTAATAAAACACAATATTGTGAATATTTTTGTAAATTTTATGTTTATTTACGTTTGATCGTGTATGTTCGTTCGTTTATGTTCGTTTATTGTCTTAATAAACGAACATAAACGAACATGAACAACCATATTTCTTAATAAACGAACATGAACAAGAAAATTCGTTCGTTTAAGTGAACGTGTTCGTTTATTTGTCCGGCTAAAATTTAATAAACGAACATGAACAAGGCTTCGTTCGTGTTCGCCCGGTTCGTTTACAGCCCTATTTTTGAGACCTAATTGGTTAGCAGGAATAGACAGTTTAAGAAGACAATATTTAGGAATTTACCCCCAAACAACCTATATGTGTGTATTTATCGACTTGTTACACTGACTTGTCGACCTCCTGTGTAAAACCCCTTGTTGCACTCATTTTTAGTGCAAGATACCCTTAGATCACCTTGTTAAGCCAATCATTGTTTAAACCCTTTATGTTAATGTTTTGTTACACCATTTTGCCTTAGCCAACCCTGTAGTCTATATTTTCTTTATGTTGAATTCCTGGCTACTTATGTCCATGGTTCGAGGAAATGAGCACGGAAATTTTATGCGTTCGTGGAAGACCTATCATTGTTGATCTATAAAGACCCCCACTATCATCACTTTTGATATTGTTCATCTCAAGTGGGGGGATATGTGCATTGTATTTACCATATGCTACAGGGGTAATAAAAAAATGAAGTGAAAAATATAAACCTTTGTAGCATATGCATGTTGGATACGTGTTATAAAACCAACAAGTTGTTAAAAATATAAAGATGGTGCAACTATAAGCCATCTATTTGCTCAAAATATAAAGATGGTGCAACTATAAGCCATATGTATAATTGTGAAGGTTGGGCTAGTAGCCTATTACTTTGGATCAGATCTCCGTACTTGGATACTTGGATTGCTGGATGGACGGTAGCTGGTTATGACAACCTTAGATTATTTAGACTACTTGTTTTGTGTTTTTATTTAACAACAATTAAATGTACATCCCATGTCTTTATCCTATCCTATATCATTCTCCAATCTAACCTTTGGTTTTGCTCGAATGAGGGAGTGAGCAATCATACATATCTCATTCGTCATTACGAATGTGTATGTGTGGTTTTGTCACCCTTGTTGGTGTAACGCTTTTGGTAAAGATTGCATTTAAAGAATGATTCACCTTGTTAAACATGTGTGTCACCCTTGTTGCCTTTAAAAGCTATTTAGACCCTAATTCTAGCTTGTAGAGATTTGTGTACTTTCCAAGCCTATGATAGAATACTTGCTATGACAGTGCAGTTTAGTGATCACCCCGAAAAATGAAACACTTAGACTAGTATGAGAGTTGAGTGATTTTTAATCCCCTTTTTCATAAGGTGTTCGGCTTTGATGTTTTCTAGCATAAGTAATTAATGAATTCATTTATCTAAGTTAAATTAGGGAAATATTTTTATAAATTATTCTAACAGTTCTACTTGAGGGCAAGTAGAAGTCAAGTGGGGGGATATTTGATAACATCAAATAGTTAATACTTTTTAGTATCAAATTTCCTATAAAAATGCTTGTGATTATGTTATAAATGCTTGAAAACAATACTTAATCACTTATATTTCGTTTACAAGAGAAGTAAGAGCATTTGAGCAAGAGACACATGATTTAGACGTGGAGATCAAGCAAATGAAGGAACTCAAGGCTAGTTATGACGTAACCACCCCGCAGGAGTTACGCTGTAACCAAGTTAATAAAGGAATGAGTCAGTATCCGAGTTACAGCGTAAATGCTTCGTCATGCTTACGCCCTAACCAGTACCGTTAAGGAAGGATAACTTATCCTAGTTATCGTTACGGTGTAACATCGACGCAAGGGTTACGTTGTAACACAATTTAAGCCTAGGGCATTGGAAAACCTCATCAGCATGGTTACGGCGTAACACATACATAACGGTTAGGCCATAACAGATTCGATACTTGTAAATAGAGCCCTCATTCGGCACTATCAGCATCTTCCTTTCCACCACAGTATCAAAAGGCGAACAAGGCTTCCAGAACACGAAAAATTCCACCAAAAGACCAATGGAGAAATCATTACACTTATTTTTGTATGTAATTGTTCATTAACGCGTACTGTAATACTTGGTATGTGTTTAATTACACGTACCTTTTACCTATTAAAACGAGCTTAAATGACCAAAAATAGACATAAAATGCTAAAAATATGTGTGTTTTGCTATTTATGATGTGCAGGTAACGGATATTCACTAAAGGACAAAAACGAAGCCAAAACCAACAAAACCAAGCACGGGAATGGAAAGAGCGTGAAAAGTCAAAAAGTCAAAGTCAACCAAAAAGTCAAAGTCAACCAAAAACTCAAAGTCAAAAGTCAAAGATCGAAGCCGAGGACATAAGCAAAATTAAAATGGGCCAACCCATACCCATTTAATGGGTCGGGCCAGCCCATTAAGCCTTTAAAATCAAGTCTTATAAGTTAAAAAAAGCCCAAGAACCCTTTAAACCCTAACTCGGCCCAACATAAGGCCCAAACCCACTTAACTATAACACCCTTAAACCCTTTACACTGTTAGTCCTTAAGGACTTTGGGATTTGCACCACTCATCCCTACATCCTCAACCCCGTTAACCCAAATCATATCACACCACTTTCCCGCCAAAATTACTATTTATCATCCCTGTCACTTTCCCACCTCGACCCTTGCTCCAACAAACAAAACCCCTTAACCCCACTCCACTAAACACCAAATGCCACCTTAGCAATCCTCTAAATCCTTATTCGTCAAGGATTGAAGACAAAGAACCAATGGCTAAGATGATAGGACTTGGAGACCAAGCAAATTTGATGGCTAGGATGGATTTTGGACTTCCCTCACACAAGAAACACACCTCTTGTTTCTCTCACAGAAGAAACACAAGATGAAGACCCCAAGACCTTCTCATTTATCTATAAATAGGACTTTGTAAGCCTTTGAAGGCATCTAGTTTTTTCTTTCAGCTTATATTTAAGTTTGCTTTAGCCTATTGTACTTTTATTAAAAGCTTTGAACTGTTTTTAAGTTTAATGAAAATTTAAGTTTTTATGTTAAATACTGTTTTAAGTTAATGCCATTTATGTTTTAAAAATGTTTTATAAGCTCACATAAGCTCTTTTTACATTTCACTTAAGCTGTTTTACTTAAGCACTATAAGTTTTTTAATAACTTATAGTGTTTAAGTCTTTTCACCAAAAGTCACTCAAAAGCTAATTTAGAAGATAAGCCAAAAAGGGAAAGGCTTATAGGTTTTTACTAGCTTGTTTTAAACAAGCTAGAGCTTATAGACAAAGCTCTTAAGAGCTTATATGCCCTTGTTTAGAGCAAAGGGCTGTAAGTCCTTACTTTTCTTTTTTTTAGCTTAAAATTGCTTATTTGCTTATTTAAGTGCTTATTTCTGAGTCACAGTTGCTTATTTGTCTTCATTTTACCTTGTGCTTAATCTGTTTTGAGTTTGTTTAAGTTTTCTCAAACTGTTATAAGCTTAATATGGATTTTCATTTGCTTAAGGGGTGTTTGGCACTAGCAGTATTAACATGAGTTAATACTGCTTGGTGTCTTTTGACCTTTAAGTTAAATTTGAAGAGCTCAAATTAAGCCTATAAGTTAGTTTATTTAATTTTTTTAAATTTAAAAGTCAATTTTAAGGATCTTAGTAAACATGTCTTGAATCTGTGGTATTTTTAGTTTTCTTTGTCAACTTATTTATTTAAGATTTTGATTATGTGCCTCTTAGTGTGTTTTCATGCTTGTTTTATGGTGTTTAAATGCAGTAGTAAAAAGTTGGACAAGTATGCTTTAGTCTTGTGGTTTTGGTTCTCAATCTGTCAAAGTGTTACTTTTTAGTTTTTAAGTTTAAAAAGCCATTTTTAATCTTAATTTTAGGTTAGTTAAAGTTAGTTTTAGAATTTGAAAATTCTTGCACAAGCTTCTTGGTGAATAAGCTCAATCTGTTTGAGCTTATTTTGTCTTTTTAAAGTCTATTGCATAGCTTAAATTAGGCATGCATTCTTGCTTTAGTTTTTACAAAAACTTGAAAAACTCAGCATATACTGAGTTAACAACCCTTTTTCATAAGCCTTTTTCATAGCTTATTTAAGTTTCAAACTCTTTTTTCTTTGCTGATTCTTGAAGTTTATAATATAAGCTTGATCTTCATATAAGTCATTAAGCCTTAAGGATAGCTTAAGGCCTTTTAAAATAAGCTAGAAAGTGCCCCCCTTAGGCTGTTTGGTTAAGTTATTAGCCACATTGCTTATTTGATTAATGAGCTTATGGCTATTTGGATTTGCTTAAATTTTGTTTAGGATTGTTTATTAGGTGTGGCTAAGTGTTTATTTTCAGCTTATTTGTTTTTATGTATGCTTATTAAGTCCCTAAATAGCTTAACAGTCTAGGCTTAGAGCCTTTTTAGTAATTTAGCATTCTGTCACCCCTTTAATGTGCTTATTCTAGTTTTTGTTTGCTTATTTATTGTCCCTTGTGCTTATTAGGTCTAGAGGAAAGGTTGTTTTCAACTTATTAGCATTTCTTTAGCTTATTTAGTTTTTAACAGCCAAAAAGTTAAGCAAATTGTCACTTAGCTTAAATCCAAGTCTGTTAACTTAATTTAGCTTCTTTCAGCCTTATTTTAGATTTCTAAAAAAGGTTGTTTCATTAAAGTTGTTTGTTTACAGCTTATTTATAAGCTGGTAAAAAGTTTTTAAAAAAAATAAAAAAAACTAGGGAAATTGGGAAGTCAAGGGTGAGCAAGGCTCGAACCCAAGACCTCCACAACCTCAACCTAGTCTTTACACACACACCACAACACCAACTGCCCTGGGGTCTTTTTCGTTTATTACTCCTCATTACTTTTCTTTTATACACATTTTAGCCTTCAGCTTTATTTAGCTTTTTAACAGCTTATTTCAATAAGCTGTTTTGACCATTTTATTTTTCCTACGATTAGCATTGTCCCAAGTACTTTTCATAATTTTTTCAGAATTTTTCAAATTAGTTTAGTATTTTTAATTAATTTTTTAGATTAAAACAATTTTTAATTCATAATAAATAATTTAAAAGTCAAAAACTATAATTCTTTTTTCTAAAATTTTCTTTTATCATTTAGGACTGTTAAAAACAATTCATCAACAGTTGTTGTTGTAGCACTTTCAGTAGTAACTTCAGCAGTACTAACTACCTTTTCAACCTTAACTCCTGTTTTCTTAAAACACCTGTATCAAAACATTAGGTTTTCATCACTTTCTCCCCTGAGTCTCATCAATCTAAATGAACCTCTGCATCAGCATCATATCAGTTTATTTTTCCTTCACTTGTTTGGATGTATACTCCCTAATCACCCAAACTAGCTTCATCAGAGGATTCTACCCTTCTAGTGAACCAACCTTCCTTATCCTTATGAGCCTGTGTTCTGACTTATCATCCTCTCTAGCTTCTTGACCCTTCTTCTTTAAAACTCAGCAATTTCCACTATCTTGAGCAGTCTTGGCCTTTTCCAAATCAAGAACCTTCTTTTGTAAGTTGGTACATAAGTTCCATCAATTCAGTAAGTTTCACTCTATCCTCACCACTGAGCAGTGGATCATTGAAGTTGTAGGTACATTTTCATTTGGTACATTATCAAGAGAACCACTAGGTTGAGGAACCTCGGTGTTCTTTTTCGTGCTTATGAGTACTTCTATGATTTTTGCTTCTCGAGGTTGGGATGATGATGGTTTGAGTAATGATGGGGTGTGTGATGGGACAGTTGGTATTCTGAACTCTTCACCTATTTTTCATGAGCTTGAAACCATCATAGTTTAAAATAAAGGGTAACTCTTCTAGATAATCCTTTCCCTTCTCTTCATGTTCCTAAATATCTTTTTAGTATGAGAGGGGGTAACATAAATCCTTTTATGATGTGACATATCCCCAACTTGTTTATTCATAAATACTTGTACGAATCTTGGATACATCCAGAATTTTACCATACTATCCACATTCTTTACCATACTATTAAAGATATACTTGGAAAAGTTGAATTTTTGGTTTGTGGCTAAGCAAATTAATTGCAGAGGCCATAGTGCTACTAAATTCGTTCCATGCAGTAGTCTTAGCACTTAGGCATTGCAAAATTGTATGAATTAAAAACTTCCATTGAGGAGAAAAGAATGCCTTGTAAAATGTAAGCTTCTGAGAAAGTTTTTCATACCCCATGAGTGTAAGCTGTTCAAATTGCCTGCAATTGGCCGACAATCAACACATTAGGCATCTTCCAGTGGTAAATCTCTTCTATTGTGGATTCAGTTATATCACCTTCTTATTATCACTAGGGCTGAATTGTACTTCCTATAATTAACCGTTTTTGCTTTGACAGTATCCCAGAACTGTTTAACACATGAACAATAGATTGTAGGATTGACGGTTAAAGCATATTTGATAGGGTTTGCATTTAGAAAATCAACTATCTCCTCAAACCCTTCACTTTCAGTGGGTTTCTCCAAAAACGCAACTAAATTGTGAGTATCAGTAAATTTTAGATCCGACATTGTGTTGGGTTTTGATGAAGAATGATGAAATTGAGTTAGGGTTTATGATTAGAGAGTATATGAAAGATTAAAATCGATTGAATGAGTGATTGAAACCCTTAATCGAAGTATTTATGAAAATACCCTCAACATCATTAACGTTCACCAACAGTTGTAAGTTTATGCCTAACAGCATTAACTTTCAACAGCAGTAGTAAGTTTATGCCTAGCAGCATTAACCTTCCCCAGCAGTAGTAAGTATATGCCTAGCAGCATTAACTTACCCAAGCAGTAGTAAGTTTATGCCTAGCAGCATTAACTTTGAATCACCAGTATTAACTCCAATTCTATACTAATCAGCTTTTCCATCAACAAATTAACATTTTAGCTCACAAAAATTTCTCTGTCTATTTTGATTTCTCTCAATTCTTTTTACTCACAATTCTTAGTTGTTTTGATTTCTCTTAATACTTTTAGCGCGCAATTTCTCTCTTTTTTTTTTTTCTTCCCTTTTTTTTTTTTTTTTTTTTTTTCTTTGTTTGTTTTGATAATATTCAACTCTCTTTCTGTTTTTCAACTCACCACATCTCTCAATTCTTTTTCTCACCAATTCACTCTATCTGTTTTTATTTTCACACATCTCTCTTTCTATTTTTCTTCTCACTTATTCTCTCAATTCTCACAGAATTAATTATACTTAGCAGTGTAAGTCTAACTAATAGTATTAACTCAACAATATTAAGTATAGCTAGAGCCACTAATTTACATTATACATAAAAACTTTTAAGTTACAAGCAAAAAAATACTTACTCAATTTCATCCTTCAGCATCTTTTTCATTTATTTCCAAACATCATTCCATTAATCAAGACTTCAGAGATTAAGCATTCCAATACTTGTAATCAGATATTGAAATCTGCTAACATCAAATGCTTTTGTGAGCAAATCTGCAACATTCTGGTTTGTGTGAATCTTGATCATCTGGATAAGCTTCTTCTCATAAGAATCTTTGATAAAGTGATGCCTAATCTCAATGTGCTTTGTCTTTGAGTGAAAAACAGGGTTCTTAACTATGCAGATAGTACTCTCATTATCAATATGAATCTTAGTCTGCATAAAGTTATATCCATAATCCAGCAATTGATTTTGGATCCAAAGCACCTGTCCACAGCAATTGGAAGCAGCTATATACTCAGCTTCAGTTGTGGAATTAGCAACCACAGTCTGCTTCTTGCATTGCCATGAAATTAGTCTACACCCTAGGAATTGACAACCTCCTATTGTGGACTTCCTATCTAAGCTTTGCTCCTGCATAGTCACTATCAGTATATGCCACCAAATCAAAAGGTGAATCCTTGGGATACCAAAGGCCCAATTTAGGTTGACCTTTTAAGTATCTAAAGATCCTTTTCATAGCATGAAGATGTGAACTTTTAGGATTGACTTGGAATCTTGCACAAGCACATACTGCAAACATAATATCAGGCCTTGAAGAAGTTAGATACATCAATGATCCAATCATGGATCTATACAAGTGTTCATCTACATCTTCACCATCTGCATCTTTGAGCAAAGGCTTTTGTGTTTCCATAGGTGTGCTTGCTGTCTTGACATTCTATTAAAACCAATTTTCTTAAAAACTCAGTCACTTACTTGTCGTGACTGATAAAAATCCCATTCTTCCTTCTGCTTCTCTTTGCAGTCCTAAGAGAATGTGAGTTGCCCATAGAGCTCATTTGAAATTCTTATTGCTTTCATTTTCTCTAACTCTATGCATAATGCCTTCTTTGTAGAACCAAAAAATGATATCATCAAATACACGTGAACTAACAAAACTATCACCTTTGACTTTCTGATAAACAATGTTCTAGTTTTATCTTTCTCTTTGAAACCCATTGTCCAACAAATAAGTTGACAAGGTTTCATACCAAGCTCTAGGAGCTTGATGCAATCCATAAAGTGCCTTATATACTATGTCAGAGAAGTTTGGATCTTCAAATCCTGGTGGTTGACAAACATAGACTTCCTTTTCAATCTTACCATACAGAAAAGCACTCTTGACATCCATCTGGTACACCACAAAGTCTTTAAATAAGGCATAGGCTAAGAATAGCCTAATTGCTTCAATTCTGGCAACAGGAGCAAAAACCTCATCATAGTCTATTCCTTCTTCTTGTGTATATCCTTGTATAACCAATCTTGATTTATTCTTAATAACAATACCTCTTTTATCCTTCTTGTTCCTGTAAACCCATTTAGTCCTAATAGCCCTTTTTCTATTTGGTAAATCCACCAGACTTCAAACCTTTTGTAATTTGAATTGCAGTAGCTCATCCCGCATAGCTTCTATCCAATTGATCTTTATGTATGATTACCTTTTTTGGGTTCTTCTTGTGATAAAAAGCAAGCAAACAAGCAGTTTTGAAAGTATTTATGGTTTATTCTTTGCTGAACTGAACTAAACAAACATGTTCTTCCAAATTCTTTGTCTTCTTCTTGTTTAGGTACTGAATGCAAGTCTCCTAATAATGTGTTCAACTGGTGATCTGTATGTATATCTTGTAGTTGGAATAGGATTGACAAGGCATAGTGCAATCATGTTATTCATGTCAGCCTCTACACCAACATCTTCATCATCATCTGAATAAACAATATCTTCCAATTCAGGCATATTTAGATCATCAGCACATCCATAGACTATATTTTCATCAACATCATTATCCTCTATACCAGCAGCATTAACAATTAGACTAACAGTATTAATAATGTTAGTGCTGTTAACACTAGCATCCTTCTCTTGATTAACTCTTGACTCCTCTGTACTTGGAACCTCACTATCTTCATTCCCTAGATATTCAGCATTCTTCTTTTCCTCCTCTCCTGATGGTTTAAATCCAACATCAGGAGAATCCTTTGAACTTTGAGAGAATAGTGGATCAGCAGGCCACACTGGTAGCAGTATGTAATCTTTGCCAGGTACTGTCTCCATTCTAGCTTTACCTGCATTATCATATGTACTACCATTAGATTGATTCCTTGCAAAAACTAACTTATAGTTCATAGACTTTGTTAGTGCATCTATATCAAAAAGCCAATTTGGTCTACTTCCTGCAATATTAGGTTTATTCTTACTAAATTGAACATGTAGGTTCTCTTCTACTATCCTAGTTCTATTATTGAACACTCTGAATGCTTTGCTATTAGTAGAGTATCCTATAAAGAACCCTTCATCAACCTTTCCATCAAACTTACCTAGGTGATCTATGGTATTAAGGATTGTAACAGGATACCCAAATGGTCTCATGAAACTTAAGGCAGGTTTTCTACCAAGAAAAAGTTCATAAGGTGTCTTGTTGTGAGGCTTGATAACTAACACCCTATTTTGGACATAACAAGCAGTATTAACTGCTTCAGCCCAGAAAGTTGTTGGTAATTTTGAATCAGCTAGCATAGTCCTAGCAACCTCTATTAGTGTCTTATTTTTCCTTTCTGCTACTCCATTTGTTGTGGAGTCATAGGAACACTAAATTCCCTCTTAATACCCTTCATTTCACAGAACTGATTCATGACCCTATTCTTGAATTCAGTCCCATTGTCACATCTTAAATTCACTTTTATTGCAATTATTACAAATAACGGGTATATAATAACGTGACCCAAGATCATAACAATACCATTTTCATAATAACTGTGTTTGTACAATTATTACACTATGACTTGTATTCAAACTGTTTATCAAACCTATGAATTTCACTCAACCTTTGTGTTGACTTTTTAGCATGTTTATCTCAGGTTATTGAGCAATATACGACACGGAGTGGCATGGACTCAAAGATGGCTAAAACTTGTTATCATTCACATTGTATGTAACTAGATTTGGGACCTGCTTTTGTAAAACTCTGATTTGAAATGAATGATAATGTATCTTTTAAACAAACGTCTCTTTTGGGTCGTTTTCTAAGATTATGATTGTTGTTTCCATGAAGTTATACCCCAGATTAGCTTCCGCTACTATATTATAAAAATGGGGGTGTTACAATAAACATGGCTAATACCTAAAGGTATTAGCCCGTAACCATTGAAATGAATAAAGTAATAATAATCAAATCAATCAAGGTAAACTAACCGAGTTAAATAAATGATACCAAAAATTGAATGATTATTAGAGTATAGATGATTACAAGGTGTTTCCTATAGAATTAAGCGCGTTGCAAGACCTTCGTTGCTCTTCTTGCCTTCTAAAAATCGACTTTTTTGGTTAGGGTATTGAAAATATGTTCAAGAATACCCTAAACTCGTGTTTAGGGATTTGCATTTATTGTCTCTAGAAATTTGTCGATACGCCGTATTAGGTGAGGTCAATACGGCGTATTGAGGGTTTCTTGGAATAGGGACCACGTTTAATATCCACCAGAATCTTTAAATATTCTTCAATACGACGTATAGAGTCTTCTGGATATGGCGTATTGCTCTTTAATTCTTCGTGGTTTCTTGTGAAGTGTAGGCACAGATACGCCGTATCTTCCTTGATAGATACGGCAGATAGGTTGTCAGAACAGTATCTTCAGATTTCTTCATTTAAGCTCCAAAATGTGTGCCTTTTAGCATAAATTCACTAATTATTGACCCCTTTTGAATAGATCTTACTTAGCTTGTTAAAGCTTAGTTGTATTAGATAGATCCAAGACAACTATAGTAGAAACTAAGATTGTAAATACTATAAACTATGCGGAAACTAGTTTGTAATACTAAGAAGAACAATGAAACTGTAAAACAAGATCTTGCTAAACTTTCAATATATTGAACACAATCAAAGTTACAGAATAACCTTGAAAGTATGAATACTAACTATTAGAAAATGATTTCTAGATCTATATTTTTCTAACTATGCCTTAGGGTTTCTTTTATACACCATTTTGAAAGATAATCAACGGCTACGAGGATGTATTTATTTCCTCTTGAAGACGGAAATGGTCCCATAAAATCAATACCCCATACATCGAAGATTTCACAAACTTGGATAGCGTTTTGAGGCATCTCATCTCGTTGTGAAATTTTGCCTTGTCTTTGACACGTATCACAAGATTTGATCATCGTATGGGCATCTCGATATATGGTAGGCCAAAAGAAACCGGCATCAAATACTTTTCGAGCGGTGAGATTGGCACTATGATGGCCCCCGGTGGGTCCTTCATGGCAAGCTTTGAGGATCTCAAGAGCTTCTTGCCCATGCACACACCGTCGAATGATTTGATCCGCACAAGTACGAAAAAGATAGGGATCATCCCAGAAATAATGTTTAACGTCCTTAAAAAACTTCCTCTTTTGTTGAGTTGACATTCCTTTGATGATAAAATTCCCCGCATGGTAATTTGCATAGTCCGCAAACCATGGGGTACTTTCACTAGAAATAACTCCAAGAGTTTCTAAAGGAAAATGTTCATTTATGTCTTTGTTTTCTAACACATCCTTATGAGGATTCTCAAGTCTAGATAAATGGTCTGCCGCAAGGTTCTCACTTCCTTTTTTATCACGGATGGTGATATCAAATTCTTGTAGGAGAAGAACCCACCGGAGCAACCTCGGCTTAGCGTCTTGTTTGTTCATAAGGTACTTTAAAGCCGAGTGATCCGTATACACTATGCTTTTGGATAAGACAAGATATGGCCGAAACTTTTCAAAAGCATACACAACGGCAAGCATTTCCTTTTCCGTGGTAGTGTAATGAATTTGAGCTTCAGTCATAGTCTTGCTAGCATAATGTATAGGCTGAAAATGCTTTATCTTTCATTGTCCTAAAACCGCACCAATCGTGAAATCACTTGCATCACACATGAGTTCGAATGGTAATTTCTAATCCGGGACAACTAAGATTGGAGCTTCGGTAAGCTTCTTTTTAAGAGTCTAAAAAGCATCAATACAATCCTTAGAAAACACAAACGGTGTTTCCTTCTCAAGAAGGCGAGTCATTGGTCTGCCAATCTTAGAAAAGTCTTGGATAAATCGACGGTAAAAACTTGCATGACCTAAGAAACTCCTAACACCTTTAACTGTAGTCGGGTGAGGGAGCTTAGCGATAACATCGACTTTAGCACGATCGACCTTAATTCCCGACTTTGAAATTTTATGCCCTAACACAATTCCTTCTTTACACATAAAGTGACACTTCTCCCAATTAAGGACTAAATTTATGTCTTCACACCGCTTTAGCATCTTTTCTAAATTGGAGAGGCACGAATCAAAACTATCCCCAAAAACCAAGAAATCATCCATAAACACTTCCATGGTCTTTTCGATCATATCATGGAATATGGCCATCATGCACCGTTGAAAAGTACCGGGAGCATTACACAAGCTAAATGGCATGCGTCAGTACGCGAAAGTTCCATACGGGCATGTGAAAGTAGTTTTCTTCTGGTCCTGAGGATCTATTGGTATTTGGAAATACCCTGAAAATCCATCTAGAAAACAATAGAACTCATTCCCAGCTAATCTTTCTATCATCTGATCCATAAACGGTAATGCAAAATGATCTTTTCGAGTCGCTTCATTTAATTTCCTATAGTCGATACAAACTCTCCATCCGGTAACTAAATGTGTCGAAATTAATTCATTCTCTTCATTAGCAACAACGGCTATTCCACCTTTCTTGGGAACACAATGCACTGGACTAACCCATGGGCTGTCAGAGATCGGGTAAACCATCCCGACATCAAGAAGTTTTAGGACCTCCTTTTTGATTACCTCGTGAATTTTTGGGTTAACCCGTCTTTGACTTTGAACCGTAGGTTTATAATCATCTTCCATCAAGATTTTGTGTGTAAAAAAATGAGGGTTGATACCCTTGATGTCGGTGATTTTCCAAGCAATGGCCCCTTTATGAGATTTGAGCACCTTTAAGAGAGCATCTTTTTCATCATTTTTTAAACCTTTTGCAATAATCACTGGTAACTTGTCGTTTTCTTCCAAGAAAGTATATTCTAAGTGAGACGGTAAATCTTTTAACTCTAATTCCGGAGGCTCTTCAATTGAAGATTTTGCCTCGGTTACTTTACTTTGTTTAAGGTCCATCGGAGGAAGTTGAAACGGGTCATTATTTAACAATTTTTCGATCAAACAAATATCTTCCTCCGGATTAAAATCGACATGATCAATTTCCGTTGAAATCGAATCATCCTTAAGACAAGCTTCAATTTCTTCCAAAATAAATTCGGAAGTAAACGGCTCAGACGTCGGGGTGGGATTGCCACCCGAAGAATTAGGAAATCCTATAAATTCCGAAGCATACTCCTCACAAACTGCATCAATGACGTCAATTCGGTTTACCGACTTGTCATTTGTAGAGGAGTATCTTGTGGTTTGATCTAGATTAAAAGTGACGGCTTCGTTATCAACCCGAAGGGTTATTTCTTCTCCATAAACATCAATTAAAGCACGACCGGTCCTCAAAAAGGATATCCCAAGTATGAGAGGTACTCGAGGATCGACTTCGAAATCGACAACAACAAAGTCAGTAGGAAAATGAAATTTCCAAACTTTGACAAAAATGTCTTCGGCGAGTCCTTTAGGATAAGTAATTGATTGGTCCGCTAACTCTAAAGTCATCCTAGTTGGTGTAAGTTCAGGCAGAGAAAGCTTTTTCCAAATAGAAAGAGGCATTTATTTATTGACTCACCAAGATTCGGCCAAGGCGTGGCATTATCCATTCTTTTTTTTTTTTTTTTATTAGGAAAAATTACATGGATTAAGAAATTGCGGGATTTCTCTAAGCTTTTCAGGAAGCTTTTTGAAGAAAGCATGGTCCGAGCAATTCTCGTTTCAACGGAATCTTAGCTAACTACAAGCAATTTTCATTTATTCATGAGCAAACTCTTAAATCGTTAGGAGCATATTTGGCATCAAAAAGTAAAGGCGTCGCGAAACTAATTGTCGAAGCGCAAATCTTGAGAATTTGGAAGATCTGTCCATTTGATTTGACGCTTTGTCACGAGACTTTTGTTTCCACACGTCGTGAAGGATATGGAATATTTGGCTTAGGTAGACTCTTCGAAATATCGGATTCCGGAATGGGAGTGGTTTTAGGCAAAGTCTTCGGAACATCGGGTTCCGGGATAAAATTGGGGATAACCGGAGGTAGGATTTGAGCGGTACTTCCTTGGAAATTTGTTTGCCCTTTATTCGTTGTCTCCTCGGTTTCTCGTTCTACTACTTCTTTAGGAGAAGGATTAGTAGGAATCGAAGGTCCCTCATAAGCAACACCACTTCGAGTAGTGATAGCTTTCATCTCACCCTTCGGGTTTGGGATTGTGTTATTAAAAATAAAATAATTTATTTTAAATTTTAAAAATCGGAAGATTACCCGAAGTTGCACGGCTTGTTTTGAAACAATCCACTCCAATCAGTTTGCAACTTTATTTTGAAAAGTGGTTTGTTGATTCATCATGATGGCTTGTTGAGATTTTATCGTGTTTTGAATTTCATTCTTAAGGTCCCCTTTCAACGAGTTGATTTGATTTTGCATGTTCCTTAACATCTGATCATTATTCCTCTTGTAACTTGAAAAATCATTTGAAATCTCTTGTTGAACTTGATTATTATGCACTTGAAAAGGTTGGTTTTGAAATCCCTGATTTTGAAAATTCGGAGCATGATTATTTTGAGCTTGAAAACCTTGAGTTCTATGAAAATTATTTCCCCGATTAAAATTATTCCCTTGAACATGATTTTGATTAAACCTATTTTGACCATTGTTTTGCACCGGAGCAAAACCTGGTGGTGCCATTTGATTACTAACACGGTTTGGAGGGTTAACTTGATTGTAAGTACCCGTAGTCGCACAAACACTAGCCTGATTGTTATCGGTAGCCATACAATTGTACCAAGAATGGGCACCACCACAAGTAACACAAGATTCCTCAACCGCTTTAACCGGAGCTGGAGTGACAACTTTTTTAAAAACAATCTCGACTAAGGTCGAAAGTTGATCTGCAAGCTTATCGATTCTCTCATCCGTTTTACTAGAAGTAGCATTTATCCTATAAGCATTTGATCTATTCCGTGAATAACGAACTTTGGATTTATTCTCAATTATGTTTAAAGCATCTCTAGTCGTATTACTCAAAAGATTTCCACCCGCCGCGGCATTTAAGGAGTCTTGTTCATTCTCGTTTAAACCGTTGTAAAAGGTATCAACTTGAGTTAACTCCGTAAATCCGTGATGATGGCATGCTCTAAGCAACTCCTTAAATCGTTCTCATGCTTCACTAAAAGTCTCCTCGAATTTTTGTGTAAAACGAGAAATTTCATTCTTTAAGTGAGTGGTTTTTGAAGGAGGGAAAAATTGGTTAACGAACTTGGTAACGAGATCCTCCCAAGTCAGAATTGCAGTTGAGGTGGTTCTTTTCTGTACCAAGTTTTAGCGGCTCCTTCGGAAGGCCGAATATGGAAACATCATAAGCTTTAAATCCATCGTTAAGCACATTCCTAAATCGTAAAGTCGAAGTAATCCTTTTGAAACTATTGATATGAGCATGATGATTCTCACTCTCTACGACGTGTAAATGGGTTAGCTTGAACAACTGAGCAAATTCGTCTTATCTCAAAAATGATCCGCATTTATTTATGGGTAAAACAATAGCTTTCGTACCCTTCCGTAGGGCCGGAGTAGCTCCTCCACCGTGTTACGTTTTCCATTGGTGCAACAATAGTTCGAATCTCGGGTTCGACTATGTTAGAAACTTGTCTTCTCCGACGTCTTGGAATTGTGACGTTTGAATTATTAGGATAATTGAAACGTCTAGTGCGCATGCACTATTTAAAGAAAATAGAAAATTAATAAGAAAAAATATTTTTGGTTTTTCTAAAGTTTATTCACAATCTAATTTTAACGGACAACGAGAAAGACAACTTGAACCAATTAATCAAACTTACTTCACGATAGCTCTTAAAAGTTTTACTTTTTAAGGTGAGCCGTATCTCGTAAGTGACACAAATGGTAAGTTTTTAAATCTTTAATTCGAGTTGAGAACTTATTATGGATAATACCTCAATTGAAGGTATTATTTGTTGGTGTTCTTTTACCAACTTTGTAACTTTTTAAATTGAAAGAGCAAATATTTTTGTATTTTTGTTTTTAATCTTCTACTTGTACTAAAAAGAAAAGAATTTTTTTTTACTTTTTATATTTTTGATTTTTTTGATTTTTTGTGATTTTTTATATTTTTTTATTTTTGATTTTCTTAAAAACGTAACTTTCGAAAACGAAAGGTTCTCCAAATCACGATCGACAAATTTCAAACGAAGGAATCTTAATCACAGATCCCCGGCAATGGCGCCAAAAATTGATTCGTAGAATCTTATATACGTAAAAATAAAATATATAATATGATGAAAAATTACCAAATTACCCTTGAGGACAAAGGTAAAAAGGAAAATATTCACAAATATATATAATATAATACGTATATAAACCGGGAAGTATGATTCCTGGGTCGTTATTCCCCAACGATTTGTGAAATTGAAACCACGTTTGTTGTTTGGACAATGATTTGAATTGGAAACAAAGATTGATTTGATTATCTACTTCTACTAATTAAAATAAGCAAATAATAACAATTAAGCACAAAAACAAATAACAAGGATTCAAACTTTAACTAAAAACGCAAAACGGGAACCCTAAACGGCAATTAAAAATCCTAATTTTTCAAAATTAAAACTAAAATGAATTTTTCTTTTTAAATGGAATCTAATTGAATAAAAAGTAAGTTTAAAGAAAACTAGAACAAAAACGGATTTAAAATGAGCTTTAAAACACGAAAAATGAGAACGGGAATCAATCCCGTTCTTTAAAAATCGAAATTTTGCAAATTAGACCCTACGAATGCAAAACTAATTTTCCTATAAACTTTATGATAAAAGAAAATTTTCTAAAAAAGATTTATATTTTTCTGATTATTTTTCTATTTTTATGATTTTTTGAAGTTTTTAATGAAAATAAATGTTTAAAAATACTAAACTAATTATAAAAATTCTAGAAAAAATACAGAAAATAGCTTATACTAATAAGATTTTAGGAAAAATAAGCTTGAAGTCACAGCTTAATGAATAAGCCACGAAATAAGCTTAAACAACTTATAAGCTAAAATGGGCTAAATGTGTATAAGAAATAAATGTTGCAAAACTATAATGAAAAAGACCCCAGGGCGTAGTGGTAGTGAGTGTGTGGTGTGTGGTGTTATAAAGGGTTGAGGGTGTTGAGGTCGGGGGTTCGAGCCTTGCTCACCCCCGATTTCCACCTTCCCCCTTTTTTTAAAAAAACTTATAAAAGCAAAGTTTTAGAAAAGCTAAAAATAAGCACTTTTAATAAAAGAAATTTTTTATGAAAAGCCCTAAATAAGCTGTTAAACAGCTGAAAACATGACAGAAACACTTAACTCATTTTTTTTGAAATTTTTCTTAAACTAATAATCTAAAAAAACACAATAAGCTAAGTTTATGACCAATTAAGCTACTAATAAGCTAATACTAACCTAAGAAGCTTAAATGAACAAGAATAAGCACAAAGAACAAGCCATAAGCTAGAAATTTAAAATAAGCACTTATAGAAAGTCTTTAAAAACCAAACACTCCCCTACGGATCATTGAGCTTATTTTTAGATGAGCTATGGCTCATTGTGGGAAAAATTGGGCTTATGAAAAACTTTATCTATAACTAATAAGCTCTCTAAAAATGCTTCTGAAAATGATTTTTGAACAAATTAGCTTAATGAAAAAGCACTATGAAAATAGACTTAAGACTTTGAATCATGCTGAGTTTTTTTTTAATTGACAAAGAGCCTACTAAAAAGCTAAATCAGATAGTCTTATGAGCTTATTCTGAAAACCCAAATTGAAAAAGATGATTTTTGCCTAAAAATTTTTGATTTGAAAAGCTAAGCTAAAAACTATTTTAACTCTCTTAAAAAATTAAGCTAAAAATAATGGGAGTTTGTCTTTTGTAACTGATGATGCAGTTGACACAATTGTGACCAAAAATTAAATAGACAAAATGCAGACCTCATGATTATATTTCTACACCACTCTTAAAACTCATTCTAGATGCAAATTAAGCAAAAAACACCAATATGAATTGAATTAAGTCTACTAATGCAATTAAAAATAGACAGCATTTTAAATGACCTATGATAAATTAATCAATAAAACTGAATAACCCTATTTGACTTCTGATACTAGACTTAAACTAACCCTAAAATGAGAGTTTTAAAGCAAACATAAAAGACCAAATGGCCAACAACAGTATTAACTTGTGGTTAATACTGTTGTGCCAAACACTCCTTTAAAATCAGTGAAACCCATTTAAGCTTATGATTTAGAGATTTAATGAACAAAAGTTTAATTCTAGATAACAAATAGCCATAAACAGTTCTAATGAACTTATATTAATAAGCAAATAAGCCAGAGACAAAGAACTAAGAACTATGCTAATATTTTTGAGTTTTTTAACAGTTTTATGAATTAAACTAAGAAATCTAAGATCTATGCTATTAAACCTTAAAAACAGATATTCAAACATATCTAATAAGCACAAATAGACAGAAATAAGCACAAATAAGCTAGCAGGTAAGCAAAATAAGCAAATTAGACTAGGAATTTAAAGATAGAAAGGATAAGGAAAACTTACAAAGGCCTTAGCTAAACAAAGGCAATAAAGGCTCTAATGAGCTGTCTACAAGCTCTGGCTTATTAAGAATAAGCCAGTAAAAGTCCTTATGAGCTATTCCATGGTTAGCTCATCTTCCAAAAGCTCAAAATCCAATAAGCCAAGGTATTAAGCTGATTTTTAAATTTAAGTATCTTAAGAGCTTATTAATAGCTCAATTTGAGCTTAGAGACTCAAAGAGCTTGTATGAGCTTATTAGGAGCTTATTTAACATTACTAGCTTATTAGACAAAGTTTTTAGGCAAATTTTAAGAAAAGCAAATACAAATTATATTAATGAAAAAGTTGAGTACAATTCTTAAAAGAAAATTACATTTAAGCAAACATTAAGCTAAACATTTTAAAATGAAAGATTACAAAAGCTAATTTATAAGCTACTCCTAGATATCTTATGTGAGGAGCTCTTGCTTGTATTTATAATGCTTGGGAGAAGCATCTAGGCCCCTGAGTCTGTTAGACACTCCCTTCAATCCTGCCCCTTCCTTTATCTCTAATCATTAGCTCTCTTGTTATCACCGTTGGATCAATTTTGGAGCGCACGGATTGCCAGCGTGGCAATCCCTGATTTGAGCCTCTTGTGCTTCTTTTGTACGTTCTTTAGTATAAAAATCTAGCCCTTGGTGTGTTTTCTTCATTGTACGTGTGTCCTTTCTTTTGGGAATTGGCCAATGAGAGCGTTTGGTGATGTATAACTCTGCCAAGGTGTCCTTTACCACTTGAATTACATGGCCACGTAGTCAATTTCCATTTGCCCTTTGGTTTGAACCCGAGGTAAAACGGGGAAGACAGTGAACAGTGGTAACTGTTCTTCCTGCGTTTTTACTTTTATAAAAGGGAAAGTTTGACTTTGGTTGACCCGGGTAAAAATAGTTTTGGGCTTTTGGTTATAACAAAAGGTTTTGGGCCACGGGGTGTGTCTTGGGCTCGGGCTTAGTGTTATAAGAAAGTTAACGGGTGTTAACTCTTTTAATTAAAAGAGTTAACACCGTTAGGATTTAGGGGACCATTTTTGCAATTTGGTTTTCTTTGAGGGACTGATTTGGAAATTTTGGGTTTTGTCTTTTTGTGGGTTGACTTTGGTTGACCTTTGACTTTTGTAGACCTTTGATAGCATTCTCCCGGCTTTTGCACACTCAATTTCGTTCCCGTGTCCATGTTTGTCCGGTTTTGACCGTTTTCTTGAGATTTTTGCAATATCCGTACCTACACAATCACAAAGACAAAACAAGCAATATTCAAGCATTTAAAGCATAATTTTGTCTTTTTAGGGTCATTTTTGATAAAAAAAAAAACGGATATGTGTTTTCACACATATCAGTAGTAGTTTCCCAGTTATACACCTTACCACGCCTACGAGTTTTTTCTTCCTCAAGCCTGATATACTCCTCCATAGTAATGTTAGGGTCGTCAATTTTAACCTGTAATAAATTCGCTAGGAAAGAAAACTGTCAAATAGCTTAATATGCCGCATTTAGTGAACTGAATACGCCGTATTGATGATAGAGTCGAATACGCTGTATTGGTTTGAAAAAAATTTATACGTCGTATCCAATAAATTGAAAATGCCGTATTGAGTATTTGACTCAGAAAAATTACAGCGAACTGTAATCATGCACACAAACACACAATATGCAAAAATATACAATTCAGAAAATTAAACACACAAAACAAAGACACAAATATGCAAATTAATCTAAACTAAATTAAATCTAAACTAAAACACTAATAAAAACAAGAATTAAACAACTTCACTCCCCGGCAGCGGCGCCAAAAACTTGATGTGTTGTAGTGTAGGGTTGTTTTTTATATGATTCAAGTTTTAAATTTATATTTTGCCGACTCAACAAAAAACAACACTTTAACGGGCAGTGTACCCGATCGGTAGTAGTTTCGTAGTAAGTAGGGTGTCGATCATTGAGAGCGAGGTTAAATCTATCAATTTAATTAATATCTTGGTTATCTAATCTTTGTTAATTCTATTCTAATCCTATGTTAAACCTATGTCAGTCTAAATCCTAATTCTAATGGAAAAGGAGGGTTTTCAGCCTGAGAGACTGGCACGGTTTGGTTGGTGACTATAATCAATTCAAGAAACTGTTACCCACGCAAGCTAATTAACAAAAGATAAAAGAGCGGTCGAACCTTATATAAGAAAATTGTATTAACCATTATTAATCCGATTAGAACGTTGGTTTGTTTATTTAGTGCAATGATTTCTTCTCTCGAGGTGACATATCATTCTTAAGACTTAGGTGTTACATCATCCTAAGATCTAGATACGTTAATTCTGTCACAATTAAAGCATCTGCATAAAGCATCCTTATTTGCTGATTATAATCTATCTTAGGGATTAAAGCAATGGTGATATTGTTAAACCTTAGCTCATAGAGACTTTACCCATTTACCGCTTAATGGAAATCTATACACTAGTAGTCCACTTGTCCAACTATCCAATGGAATCAGAACGTTATTTGTTGAATTATCTAGGTCACCTACTAGTCAACACGATCAATAAACCATTGGCAATATCCAGTTAACTAGTTAAGCCCGAAGCGTATCCTAGACACAGACTTAGAAGGACAATATTTGTGTAACTATTATTCAAGGTGTATAAATTACTATATGGAGAGCTATCCCGGACTCTAGATCCGCTTGGTCCACTTAGCTAGATCCAGTTGAATGATAGGTCACATACAAAAGCGCGTAAACAAGTATAAATTGATAAACATAAACAAGCATACAACGATAAATCAAGAAATCGATATAAACAAATACCAAACATTTAAATCTTCATAATAATGGCTAATACCCGAAGGTATTAGCCTTCAATCGTCATAATAAATACAAGAGTAATAATTTAGCCAAGGTAAACTAACCGAGTTAACGAATGATACCAAAAACTGAACGATTACTAAAGTATATGGAATTACACGATGTCTCCTATGGAATTGAATACGTTGCTCGACCTCTTCTGCTCTTTTTCTCTTCTGAAAATCGACTTTTGTGGTTTAGGTATCGAGAATATGATTTAGCACACTTAAAACTCGTTTTTGAGTTTTCTATTTATAATGTCTGGAAGTCGGTTCAATACGGCGTATCCAATGGGTTGGATACGACGTATTAGGGATTTCTTAGAGTAGGGACCACGTTTGATATCTTCCAGAATATTATATTGATTCCATATCTTGAATACGGCGTATTGAGTCCTCTGGATACGGCGTATTGATCTTTAATCTTCTGTGGTCTTTGGTGAGTGCAGGCACGGATACGCCGTATCTTCTTGATGGATACGACGTATTGGTCTTCAGAATAGTAATCTTCAAAATATCTTCATTTAAGCTCCAGAATGCGCGCCTTTTGCTATGTTTCACCAATTACTCCATAATTACTGCAATTCTCAAATATAAACGATTAAGTAACAATTCTTTGCAATAACTATACAAAATAGGTTAATATCGTGGGATAAACGATGCTATAAAATAGACGTTATTTGATGTCATCAAATGTCTTGTATGTTCTGGAGATTAGCAAGAATCTTCTATCCGATTGGCTGTTAAACAAGTTTGGTTTTCGTCTTGTTTTTGAGTCTGATAAGTTTGTTATTTCTAAGAATAAAATGTATGTTGGTAAGAGATATGTCGTAACTGGTATGTTTAAGCTCAATGTAATGGTTGTTAAGAATGATATCAATAAAATGAATTCTTCTATTTACTTGATTGAGTCTTCTAATGTGTGGGTCGTCTTAGACATGTAAACTTTAATTAAATGCGTCGTGATAACGCCTAAATTATACATATTTTTGACGGCATTATTTGTATATATTTTATCATTTCTCGTGAACTTTTTATACTTAATAGCATGAAATATATGCAGGTTCACTTGAAGACATCCTGAGCTCAAAAAGACCAAAATACAAGTGTTTATACTCATCGAAAGACAAGTTAGAAGAAAAGAAAGGGCTAAAGCTGAAAATGCCAAGAAGTACGCCACACATTTATATATGTACGCCGCACTTCCTATCGAGTTTAAGAGAGTTAAAGAGAATTAAATGAAGACTGCATTAACTCAACAAGTATGCCGATTTTATACGAAAGTACGCCAAACTTCCTTGTAGCATTAATGATATTTGCACCGACATAGGCGAAGTACGTCGTACATTTTAGAATGTGCGCCGCACTTCTACCCCTTTTCAGCCTATAAATAGAGACGGATTTTCAAGCCATTTTGCATATCTCTCATATAATTCATTCTCTCATTCAAATCCTTTCACACGCAAATCTCTCTCAAACATCTTGAGTTGAAGATTAAAAACCAAAGAACGAAGAACACCATTATAGTATTTAGTGAATAAAGGTTATAGTAAGATTCGTTACTTGTAACAGGTAGAGTTTGATCCATATTCTTACCCCGGGCATAGTATGTTTCTTGTTTCTTTACTTTATTTTGGTTATGAACTTCATAGCCATGAGAGGCTAAATCTGTCATGACTACTCGGTGATGTTAATATAATGATTAAGCGTTTGGTATAATTATGATCTTTTTAATCTTAAGCTTATGTTGAAATACTATCGTATCTTATCTTATCAACTTTGATTATTAACTTTGATTGTATACTCGTAACGGTATAAGTCGAAAGACCCGTTGTGAACTATATAGTTTTAAAGATTTGCCTACGGTCTTTATCGTTTAAAAGGAAAAATCTGCATACGTTATTTGATACATAAAATGGATTTGATATAATAGTAATTGGATTATTTGAGTGACACATTTGATCGAGTTAACTAGATATAAGTCTTAAGTTAAACAAGTTATTTAGCTCATGTATCTCTACGAGGTCAACTTGGTATATTCATAGTGATGATGACATCAAAAGAATTGAGTCAATGGTTCGAAAATGGTCATACAGGTTGAAAGGCTCATGGAGTGTATTTTTTAATGCAAAAATCTTAGGAAGTAATCTGTTGCATTGCCCGGTGACACATATTATATATAGATCAGTATGAGTAGACTTCTAGAAACCCGATTGAGTAAGCAAATTGTTGGGAATTACGTTTTCCTAACTTAGTACCGACAGTACTAATAGTTAGTACTGATAGTGATAGTTAGTACTGATAGTACAAAATGTTAAGTACTGATCAGTTAGTTAGTACCGATAGTAGAAAATAGTTAGTACCGTTTAAGAGATATGTATGAGATATTTTAGGAAAAGATATGTACGCGTTTTGTAAGCCTGTTAGGGTTTATCCTTGGTTTATAAAAGGATCCATCTTGGCATAGTTAGAGAGACGATCTCCATATACATCTCATACAAAGTATATCTCATAGTTAGTAATCTGTAACCATTCAAAGCAGATTAATAGAAATTATTATTTAGTTCTTCATTGTTTTTCTTAGTACTTGTGTTAAGATTCCGCATTAACACATAGTATTCATAATCAGTGTTTCTACATAGTCAACTGTCATTATACATCTGGCTATCATCCTTAAAGGCTACCAAGTGATCTATTCACAAGGGGACTCACAAGTCGTATCAGAGCCAGTGAGGAAACTTGTTAAGAAAAAACAATCAAATCCAGTTATAAACTTCATCCTTCAAAACTAAACATGTCTGCATCACAAGATGAAATTCCACCACCTCCACCATCATCACCACAGACACCAACCCAACAAAGATTAATAGAAATTATTAATTTAGTTTTTCATTGTTCTTCTTAATACTTGTGTTAAGATTCCGCATTAGCACATAGTATTCATAGTCAGTGTTTCTATATAGTCAAACTGTATTTATACAACTTGGCTATCATCCTTAATAGGTTGTCAAGTTGTATTAATAGCAACATATTCTTCGTGCTTCCCAAGAACTGTAGAAGAAATTGTAGCCAGAGAAAGAGAAAGAAAAGCAAGGACCACTTTGCTTATGGCTCTACCAGAAGATCATCTTGCTAAATTTCATAAGATGACTGATTCAAAAGAGATGTGGGATGCCATCAAATCTAGATTTGGTGGAAATGACGAATCAAAGAAGATGCAAAAGTATATCTTGAAGCAACAGTTTGAAGGATTCTCTGTATCAAACTCAGAGGCGCTTTATAAAGGCTATGACAGGTTCCAAAGTATTCAGAGTCAATTAGAGATTCATGGAGCAGGTGTATCCACTGAGGATGAAAATCAGAAATTCCTTAGATCTCTACCTTCTGTCTGGTCTCAAGTTTCCTTAATCATGAGAACCAAACTAGGAGTGGACAGTCTCAGCTTTGATGATCTGTATAATAATCTAAGAGTCTTTGAGAATGATGTAAAAGGTTCTACTGCATCCTCCCCTAGCACGCAAAATGTGGCATTTGTATCTGAGAACACCAGCAGTACTAATGATGTTAGTACCGCTTATAGTGTTTCTAATACTTCTGGTCAAAACTCACAGTATGAACAAACTTCATCATACTCCTTACTTGCTAATCAATCCAGTTGCCCTCAATTGGATCATGGGGACTTGGAACAGATTGATGAATTTAACTTAGAAGGAATAGACTTGAAATGTCAGGTGGCCATGATTTCAATGAGAATGAAAAAGTTCTACAAAAAGACTGGTAGAAAGCTACAATTTGATGCAAAGGAATCAGTTGGTTTTGATAAAACCAAAGTCGAGTGCTACAATTGCCACAAGACAAGCCATTTTGCTAGAGAGTGTAGAACCAAGGGAAATCAAGATGGTAGGAGGAGAGTGTAACATCCGAGAATTTTCGGAATTTTAAAGGACTATTTTAATTTTTGACTTTTCGAGTCTGACTTGACTTTTTAACTTTTGGTCCTTTATTTTCACATAAAAGCGATTACCGCGTAACCGGTAATTTTTCGAAACATATTTAAAGGAGATATATGTTATCCCTAGGTTGATTTATCAAAAACGAGCAGCTAAATCACGTTTTCATTATTCGGACTCTAAAGCAATTTGATGTAAAACGATATTTCAGACAACTTTTTAGTTTTACCCGAGACTTGAAACCTCGTAAAGTTTTGAAAACTGCACACAACGGGTACCGACACACAAAAGTAATTAAAATTATTTTTAATTATCACTATTTATTTAATAAAAATATTGAATAAAATCATTTAACATTTTATTCAAAAAGCGTTGTTGTTAACGCGAATATTCGAGTTGAAATCCATTTTTATTTCGAACAAGGAGTAACCGGGTCACTAAATAAATACTGAACATTTCTATAAATGTTATAAAAATATTTATGAAATACTATCAAGTAAGTACTCGTTTTTATGGGGAAAATGATTTGGAAAACAATGGCGCAAGTTTCGTATTTTGAATCGTCCGATAAGTGGCTCAAACGAGTCCCGAACTAATATTTTATAAAAGTTTCTCAACAATTACACGTTTGGTCCCTGGGAAATATTACACTCTTAACCCTAGACTATTGTAACTTGCCATTTTTTTTATATAACTTTTATATATATATAAAATTTATACACATTTTTATTCATTTTACAAAAATTATAAAACACACACTCTCCCTCTCTTCTCTCCTATGTCCGGCAACACCCCCCTCCTCCGGCCAGCCACCGCCGCCGGCCACCAAGTCGCCGCCGCCAGAAAACTTTTCTGGCGGACTTTTTCGGCCGAAATCAAAAACGATCCCCACCACCGGATCTACCCGATCCCCACCACCACTCGCGGCCACGCGCCGTTTCCCCCCTCCTCCGGCAGCCACAGCCGCTGCCCCCACCACCACAACAATACAACTAGGGTGCGTTGGGCAGCCATAACACCACGTAGGGTGTGTTTGTTTATGTGGTTACATCACTAGGGTGCGTTGGTTTGTTAGTCACAGCCAAGGGTGTGTTGGGTTGCGGGTCAAACACAGCCAAGGGTGCGTTGGGTTACCAGTTTAACCATGGTTGCGTCCGATTAGTGTTAACACAAAAAGGGGTGGTCGGTTTTAAGGTATGTAACAGCAAGGGGAGTGTTCGTTTGGTTTGTTGTTTTCGCAAAAATTTAGGGGTACTTGTGCTAGTGTTCTGTCACTCCAATAGGTGCGTTTGTTGTGTTACTCAACGCTTGGGGTGCGTTTGGTTGTTTTTATAAACAGCCAAGGGGTGTTTGGTTGTCATAACACCAACAAGAGGGTGCGTTTGGCTTAACAGCACCACGCAGGGTGCGTTTTGGTTTCGGGACAGCCGACCCGGGGTGCGGTTGGTTGTGTTTTGCACCGACCAGGGTGCGTTTGGTTTATTGAAAATCCAACAAAGATGGTGTTTGGTTTTGTTATAAACGAGATAGGGTTGCGTTTGGTTGCTTAAAAACGCACAAGGGGTGCGTTTGGTTTCGGGTCAAACAGATTAGGGTGCGTGTGGTTTAGCATAAAACAGACAAGGGTGCGTTTGGTTTAGCGGGAAAGCAATAAGGGTGCGTTTGGTTTTGTATAAAACAGATTAGGGTGCGTTTGGTGGATATAGAAACAATTAGGGTGTGTTTGGTTTAGTAGAAAAACACCACGGGGTGCGTTTGGCTGTGTAAATGCAATAAGGGTGCGTTTGGTATTAAAGACAAGCACCAAAGGTGCGTTTGGTTTGGCAGCCAAGCACTAAAGGTGCGTTTGGTTGGACAGTTTGACGTATAGGGTGCGTTTTTGGGATAAGAAAACACACAAGGAGAGTGTATGGGGTTTGAAATAAGCACCCACGGGGAGCGTTGGGTTTAGAGAAGACAACAGGGATGCGTTTGTTCTAGCGAAACAACAAGGGTTCGTATTGGTTTATACAATTGTCTTAATAAATATTTACACGAGACTCTTATAAATTAAAAATCGGAACTAAAAATGGTGGTTCAATGGTTAAATCTAATATTCTACTTATAATTTAACTTTCTAATTAATCTCGTTTAGATATATATATATTATATATATAGTATATATATATATATTATATGATTATATAGTTAGGATCACTGAGAAGTTTTCTTTTAAAATAAGAAGGATAGATAGTAAACTATAATCGCATTTACGAGATGCACGCTTAAATTAGATGCATGTCTATAATCTTAGATGCATTTATAACGCATTTCAAGCTTTTATTTTGATGCATATACATTATATTAGATGCATTTCATAATTTCTCATTGTTTTTGTTCCTCTGCACAGTTGTTAAAATCATGAAAATCAATTTGCCATCTTCAAATCCAAATTAACTTTTAAACTCGAAATGGTGCAATATAAATCGAATAGAAATTGCATCTAATGCAAAAAATCAATGCATCTCAAATATGTGGTTTTAATCATTTCTCACCACTTCTTATTTTAATTTACTTCTCACTGGATCCCTTACTTTAATATATATATTATATATATATATATATATATATATATATATATATATATATATATATATATATATATATATTTGAAACACGCGGGCCGTTTGGAAATGGAAAAACATTAGATTATATAAATATGGGAAACGTTATATAAACGAAAAGGTTATGATGAAATTTATATAATTTTCTATATATATTTATGATTCACAAAAACTGCTATTACTTTAGAAACCGATAAAAGGACTAAATTATATTTTAAAAATATACTAAAATATAACTATACGATAATCTGAGCAACGAACGAAAACTATACTTTTACAATGAGACAACTATTTTGGACACGACCCGTCGAGGAAACAAAATATAAATTTATAAAATATTATTTTATATTTTATAATTGTCGGCTAGAAGATAACATAATAATTGTTGTAAAAGCTTTATAAACATCGTTTAACTTAATTGGTAATCTTAAAACGTACGATTACGTTTATACAAGAACTTTTATTTAATTAAGTGGTGATTTCAGAAAACGAGTCAAACTAATTGGTTTAATTATTTTACTCACACTTATTATATAATACTTGCAAAGCATTATATACGTCACATTAATCTTTGGATTGGTTGCCTTTGTTATATGATTCGCGGTATGAGTTATATAAGGGTTTGTTTTTCATATGTAATATATAAGGAAAATATTACATACATTGCGTTCACTTTTTAATTTATTTATTTAACCAACCACCAAACTATTACAACTCGGAAATCTAAATCTTTATCAACGTGACGCGTTGAGGTAACTATCCATCGGGAAACCCAAATACATTATCCTAGGCTAGTGGATCTTAGCCGTTAAGATTAGTTGCAACTTCTCGATCGAGCCGCTTCGTCTTCCGTTCGTGTTGTGCATATTAGATGCCTATCTGTCAATCGTTCTTCATCATCAATGTGAGTTTCATAGACCGTGTTTTACTGGTTTTTTTACTGTTTTGGGGTGAGAACATGCTTGTTTGCAACTGCATTTACATGGTTGATTACAAATTGGTTTACATACTTATTTTTATGTCTCGCGATGAGATACAATACTTGGTTTAATTGTTGAGCGTGATCACTTGCTATAACTTGGTTATACACTCATATGTATATCTCACGGTGAGATACAATGCTTGGTTACACTTATGGACGTGTTTTAGGGTAGAAACATATGCATGGTTTTTTTTTATAATTGGACGCAAGTGGACATTTCATATTTAAACTGATTACGTGTTTGCCTAAGTAGCGATAACCCAATGTGCCAACTATCATGAACTGTAAATCACCTAGAGGGTGAGCGCGGATGTTATAAATAGATCTATTTGGGGGTGACGCCTCCGTTCGGGTGACTAGCTATCACTGGACAAACGAACGTATAACATAGCGGATCAATGGATGTTCCGGGTTAGAACATCAACATGGGCAATGTAGGCCATTTATATGGTATTCATTTATGTCGAGCTTCAGTGTCATGGGCTTAGGAAAACGTAATGACATTTTTGTGATGTTTGCACATGATGCATTATCACGGGGGAAATCTTGCGGTCCTACACTTATACTTATACGATTTTGAGAATAACCTAGAAAGACACCTTCGTATAACTTTGGGTCAAACTTGGTAAGGTAGTCTTTTGTGTTTAAAATGAAGCACTTGCTTCCAAACACTCTAAAATAATCTAACATAGGTTTTCTACCTCTTAAGAGTTCATAAGGTGTTTTTCCTAGAATGGCTCTAATGAGAATTCGGTTGAGAATTGATTGCTTAGTTTTGTATACCTAAAATATAATATAAAATAATATAATCCCGAGAGTAATTAAGAAAGTTACCAAGTTACCTTGATATAGTACTGTTAGCACACCAGCTAAAGCTAGCAGTACTAATCCTCAGTTTAATACTATTAGCATACAGTTAAGTACTGCCAGGTCCTGATGAGGGACTATCTTATCTGATCCAACAAATCCTGAACAAGATAATTCAGAAATACCTCTACTTGAGGATATTTATCAAATTCTATGAGATGGTATCTTTACTAATTCATCTTATGATGATGAGGGTGCAGTGGCTGACTTCACAAACTTGGAAACTATTGTGAATATTAGTCCTATTCCCACATCAAGGATTATAACTTGCTATCCTTCAGCTCTTATTCTAGGAGATCCAACCTCAGCAGTTTCAAACAAGAAGCAAAGTGAATAAAAGTTCTGGAGCTCATGCTTTTGTTAGCTATGTTCAAAAGCAAATGAGAAATAATCATAAGGACTTCCAGCATTGTTTATTTGCTTGTTTCCTGTCTCAACATGAACCCAAGAAGATTTCAGAAGCTCTTGAAGATGAAAGCTGGGTTGATGCTATGCAAGAAGATGTGCATTTGAAATAAGAAGTTTAGATTCTGTAGATCTGCCTTTTGGGAAGGAGGGCTATGGCACTAAGTGGGTTTTATCGTAAAATAGAAGGATGAGAGAGGGGTTGTTATCAGAAAAAAGCAATGTTAGTTGCACAGGGTCATAGGCTAAGAGGAAGGTATAGGGACTATGATGAGGTTTTGGCTTTCCCTGTGGCCAGGATTGAGCTAAGGATCTTTTTAGCCTTTGCTCATTTTGGGCTTTTATAGTCTATCAAATGGATGTGAAAAGTGCCTTCCTTTATGGCAAAATTGATGAGGAGGTATATGTGTCTCAACCACCAGGTTTTTTAGATCCTAAATATCCTCAGAAAGTCTATAAAGTTGTAAAAGCTCTCTATGGGCTACATCAAGCTCCCAAGGCCTGGTATGCTACTTTATCTACTTTCTTGTTAAAGAATAGATACAGAAGAGGAACAATTGACAAAACTCCTCTTCATAAAGAAGGACAAACATGATATCATACTAGTTTTTCAAGTCTAATGTGGATGATATCATCTTTGGGTCTACAAAGACATCTTGGTATTGTGTGATGAATTTGAAGGCATTAATAAAGAGGTAGATTTCAGATGAGTTCAATAGGAGAGCTCACTTTCTTTCTTGGGATACAAGGTCAAAAGAAAGTTGATGGTTCTTTCATTAGTCGGATAAGATATGTTTTTGCCGTAATCCTTCGAAGAAGTTTGATTTGCAAATGATTAAGACTGGCTAGTACACATATTGAGACTCAGATAGCCTTTTGTCAAGGATGAGGAAGCCAGTGATGTGGATGTCCAACTCTTAGGTCAATGATTGGCTCTTTAATGTACTTGACTGCTTCTAGGCCTGATATTATGTTTGCAGTCTGTGCTTGTTCTAGGTTTCAGGTCACTCCAAAGTCCTCTCATTTAAGTGCTGTCAAGAGAATTTTTAGGTATCTAAAGGGCAAACCCAAACTGGGTCTTTGGTATCCTAGAGTGTCCTTCATTTGACCTGGAATCTTACTCAGATAGTGACTATGCTGGAGCAAATTTCACAGGAAATCCATAACAGGAGGTTCGTTAATTTCTTTGGCAGGAGACTCATTTCTTGGCATCTCGCATAAAGCAGACTATTGTGGCTACTTCTACTACAGAGGCAGAATATGTTGCTGCTGCAAGCTGTTATGGGCAAGTTTTGTGGATTCAAAATCAAATGTTAGACTATGGGTTCAACTTCATGAACACAAAGATCTACATTGATAATGAAAGCACCATTTGCATTGTAAAGAATCCAGTATATCATTCCAAAACAAAACATATTGCTATTAGGCACCACTTTATAAGAGATGCTTATGAGAAGAAACTTATCCAGGTGCTTAAAATCCACACTGATGACAATGTAGCTGATCTACTAACCAAGGCATTTGATGTTAGCAGGTTCCAGTTCTTGGTTGTTTCTATTGGGATGATCAATCCATAAGCTGCATTGGTTAAAGGGAGGCAATATGCTGTGTTGTAAAGTTTGTATGCAGAAACATGTTAACCATAGGTGATGCATTTCCAGAGGTTTGATAGGATTTAGAGAGTCATTAAGAAGAGTTATTGATGGTACTGAAGCACTCCTGATACCTACATTGTTCATTCTTTGGTTGGACACAGTTAGTACCGACAGTGCAAAATTAGTACCGCTGGGCAAAGTTTGTACCGCTATAGAGACGTTGAAGAAAAATACCGCCAAGGGTACAAAGTGTAAATTGAAACGGTTTCCTTGAATAGTATCCTAAAACCTATATAAAAACCCATTTCTATTGACACAGTTCCTTAAGCAATCTCTATCTAATACTCTCTATATTACAAGCCCTAATATCTCTCTTACAGACGATCCACTCTCTTTCGACTACATTGGGCTGTTCACTATGAGTCATGTCCTAAGAACATGGTCGCGTATCTGGAGAAGTCTGAAGGGAATGTAGAGTTTCACGAGATCATTGATTTTCTTACGCGAAGTTCCATTCATCATGCTCTCACTAGTACAGTCCAGTTGTTTCTACACATTAGTTTGAACAGTTTGGACGTTGCTAAGTTCCAAAATAATCAAACAATGTTAGGCACATTACTGCCACAAGTAGCTTGGCAGCCTGTGGTTATCTTGATGCATCAATTAAGAAGTGATCTTCTTTTTGTATGATGCTAATGGGGAATAGACTCATTACCCAATCAGGCTATATTTGATGTATACAGCTTATGGGGTATGAAAAGGGGGATTTAACAGTGTTAACATTTAAAATGCTTTGTTTTCTACCCCCATTGGAAGGTTTTTATCTTCATACATTGAATCATTGTTTAGTTCAAAATAGTATCATTTGGGATCAAATTCCTACTTAACTATTGCCACTGCTGGTCATTTGATACAATCTAATCAGAGTATTATTTTTTACTTAGATTAATCTTTGATGGTTATGCTTAGACATTAGATGCTAAAAAGATGTTTGTCATGTACCCACGTTTTATTTTTCTTTCTTTTTAGATAATAATCTAGCTATTTATACCTTGTACATTTTTAGATTCATTTTCCTGTAAATGCTTTAACAAGTATGGTATTTTCTTTTCATGGTTTAAAAAAGGGTAAACATTATCTCAGGGAAAGTCACCCTTTATTTGCTTCATATGTTGGTACAACCAAAACTATGGTTGAGGGTGCTCCTTCAGAAAGTCCTCTGATGCACAACATACACCCTCTCCTGCTCCACTAGTTAAAGTACCTTTTGAGCACAGACTGATCTCATCTCCTGCTCACATTAATAGAAGTACATATTGAGCCACAGATCTGTACCCATCCCATAGACATTCTCCTTTCACTATCATTCCTGATTCTTTTCCAGAAAAGTTTCTAGGTGGGAACTTGGAGGTCATTCATCAGTGGTTTATCCCTTTCAGAGATAATGAGGGTGAAATGACACTCCAAAGTGCTCTATGATCTTCGTCTCTCTTTATGTGCACAGATAGTTTTTTTTTCAGAGCAAGCAAAGAAAATTCAACACTTTAAGGCTCAGTTCAAAAGCTCAGGATGAAAGCTAAACCTGTTAATCAACATCACTGAGATGGTGCAAAGATATCTCCTTGATGCAAGGATTGCAAAGAAGTGATCCTCAAAGAAACAATGGGTTGCCACAAAAGAGTCTGTTATCAAAACAAGGCGAGGAAGTTTGCTAAAGGTGAACCTTCAATCAAAATGATCCTCTATTTGATGAGATTCCGAAGATAAATTGTTTTTTTTTTTTTTCACCCCCCCCAAATTTTTTTTATTTCAATATGGAAACAGAGTATGCTTAGGTGTAGGAGAGGACAAGAGATATAGTGGGTGAAGAAAAAGGAAGGAATGATGAAATTATACTTAGTCACTGAAGATGTACTTAGTATGGACAACGGAGAAAGTTAAGTACTGACAGGAGAAAGTTATAGTATTGTCAAGACCAATAGTTAGTACTGTAGGATCCAAAGTTAGTACTGAAGGGCAATTGAAGGTACCGATGAAAATTGAAAGTTTACTGATGAGCAAAGAAAAGGTACGGAAGAAGAAGTGTACTCAAGCTTACTCAACACCTACTTCTACATATTTTAGAGATGATGAAAACAATAGCTAGGTTCTTTTAACATGAGTCAAGCCAAAGCAGTTTTAGAGAGAAGAGAAAGTGTAGAGTTGGAAGGGATATTTGAAGGAACTGAAAGATCTATGCCTACCTTACAAGATCAATTTGACATTTAATTCCTCTTCAAATATTGATCCAAAGAAAGGAAAGAAGAAAATAGAGAGGAGGATGATTGAAAGTGGAATCTGATGATATTCCTGAAGCTGAGAAGAAGTTTAAACAGCTTGAAGTGATGAAGGAGATGGGCTAGGAAAATACAAAAAGAGTGCGGGAGGTGAGGAAGAAAGAAACAGAAGTAGCTGAAGAAAAGCTAACAATGAAGCTCTATAAGAAATTATGATGATATAAAGGCCAAGAAATTGAGGCGATAGACTTCTTGCTGAGAAGCTTCAAGAAGCAGAAAGAGAGCAATTTACAATAGAAGAAAGAGCAAAGTTCCTTCATGACATAATTGATGCTCAAAGAAAATTCCTTGCTCAACAAAGATCAGAAGCTATCAGGAACAAACCACCTACCAAGAAACAACCTGAGAAATCAAAATGATGACCTACTTGAAGCATGTAGGAAACTTCAAGCATTCTGAATTGAAAATCAAGAAGTTTGGAGAATTACAAGCTCTGTATGAAAAGATAAAGAGGTCAGATGAAGATTTCATTTCTATTGGGTCTGCTGAAGATGAAAGACTAATAAAAAAGATGAATGAAAATGGAATTGATTCCTTTAAGAATGAAACTGGTTCAAGGAGGAGAGTAAAGAAGAAGTCAAGGAGGAGAATAAAAGAAGAAGAAAGTACCAAAAAGAGAAAACTTGGTACTAGGAAAAAGATGAAGTCAAGAAAAGAAGATCATACAAAATCTTCTGGGATGCTAGTAGGAAAGAGAATGATGAGTGATATTACAATTAACAATAGATCCAGATGAGAAAAAAAGAAGTGGATTATGATACTTGACATGGATGTATAGATCAAAGAATGGAAAAAACAGAGTGTCTTTGGAAAACTAAACCACAGGTTGATACAAGAGAACACTTAGGAGGAGATTAATCAAAATGTGGTGATTAGAAGCAATGGTCAAAAGAGATACTTTAGTACTCTAATGAGGGTACTTTCCATATTTGATAGAGATGATGATTTAAATGCTGTATATCAACTGGTGATTGACAGATATCAAGATGAGATACCTAAAGGATTTGATAGAGTACTTTGGGGAGATTTGATGGTTATGTTCAACCCAGATGATGAAGATAAGTTTTGGAACTCACAGGGAATTGGAATATAGTGAGTGGGAAGCTACTGAATTCTTCAGGGGTACCATACTTTAGTGACTGAGGCTGATTAGTCATTCATATGCTTGTTAGAGAAGATGTATCATTTGAGAAAGAAAGTACTGTTAAAAATGTGAATTAAAGTTAGATATCGTAATAGAAGCAAGTACTATGGGTATTAAAGGTTGATTAGAATTTGTCAAGAAGCTACTTGCAGGTTGGTTTGAAGCCTGAAGACTTGATGGAGATGAGGAGGGATCTTTCGAGTGTTGGTGTCATACCACACACAAAGGTATCAGTTCACCTTTTGCTTAACAGGCATATCGAAATGGCTAGTCCATTAGCAAAGACTTGAGCGTTAAAGTAAATCTCAAATCCGTTTATGGTTGAAAGTTACCAAAAATTGTTAGGGTTCTCTACTCACCTTGATTTATTGGTGAAGAGTTGGCTTGTCCAAGATCAACAAGTTCTTGGTAAAGTCTAATCAAATTTGTTGTGATCAGCTGGATAGTTTGCTAAAATACTCATATTGTTTATTAATTGCACCATGTTATGAAAATGAAGATTGGCTAGTCCAAAGGCAAAAACGGTATTTGTAATAAAGAAAATCAATTCCTGTTGATGGTTGACTGTTTTACCAAATAAACTGTATGGTAATTAAATCACATGTTTTTAAAAATGAAGATGTTAACTATTTCCAGGAGCAAAACGGCTACTGTAAAGGAACATAAAATCCGTTATGGGTGGTAGTTTGCCAAAAAACTACAAAGCCAATTAGTTGGATTGTTTGCTGAAAAGATGGTTGTGTGTTGCTCTGAGAAGACAAGTTGAGGCTGTAAGATGGATAGTGTTTTAAAAGCTCAAGAAATGTTAAAAGGTTTTTGGTTACATCCTCTATGCGGAAGAATGTTATATCTGTAATGAAAATGAAGTTTTAAAAGGTTCAAAATTATGTTTAAGGGACGATTGTGGGGGTATTACGTATTCCTAATCTTTGTACCGTCAGTTACTAATAGTTAGTACTGACTAGTGGAACAGTTGAGTACTGATAGTACAAAATGTTAGTATAGTCAGTTAGTTTTACCTGATTAGTAGAAAATAGTTAGTACTGTAAGAGATATGTATGTGATTTTTAGTAAAAGTTATGAAGAGTTTATGTATAAGCCTGTTAGGGGTTTATCTTGGTCTTATAATGGATTATTCCGCTTGGCATTGTTAGAGAGACGAATCTCTATACATTATACAAAGTTATCTTGAGTTAGTAATATGGTAACATTTCAAAGCTGATTAATAGTAATATTATTTGTTATTAGTGTTTTTCCTTAAGTAATATGTGTTAATTATTATGATTAATACACATAGTATTCATAATCAGTGTTTCTACATAGTCAACTGTATTTATACATCTTGGCTATCATCCTTAATAGGCTGCAGAGATCTATTCACAAGGGACTCACACAAAAGATTAATGTAGGATGCGAAGGCATAACGAGCTTTATAATTATTATTAAAGTGAAAATTGTTACCCTTAGAGTTTATGTGGTTTACCAATTAGCGTGGCTGACCTGTGGCCACACTAGGCATTCAATTTTATTGATACGCGATTGTGTTTACAATTATATAGTTTATTCTAGGTCATTTGTTAGTTTTCATAGTCAATTGACATGTAGATATAACATACAGTAAAGAGTACTTGCTTTACATATGACTTCTTCATAGAGTCAATTGACATTTGAAGGAATTGACGATATTTTGATGCATATTTTTTCTATTATTCTGTAGGTTATTCACATAGGGAGTAGCGAAGGATAAAGTGACAACATTAGTGCCATAAGACACTAAAGTTAGAGTGGGAGCATGACAACTTCTATGCAATACTATATACCAAATTGCAACATTGCTAAATGCACATCAGCCTCTTACTCAGAAGTGGTATTTCAGCGAAAAAGAAATAGAATGCAACACTTCATCAAGATCCGACGACATCGATTGAAAACAGGAAAATTGCTGGCGTTGATCTCAGGTCAGCAAGACGGCAGCAAAAATTGGAGTTAGAAAAGATGCAAATGAATTTTCAGAGGGAATTGGAGCTGTTTTAAGAAGGTAGTTCCGGAACGGGTGCATGCTGAGCTTGCGATAAAGCGGGAGGAAGATGCCGAGGATGCTAATTCGCTTGACTATCTAAGTGGATAAGCAGGTAAATTTGTATAAATGTTTATTAGTTGCTCTGTTTTAGTTCATCGCTTTTGGTTCGATCACTATACGAGTGCTTAGTCAATTGTTTACGATGACTACTGATAGTTCTACTTTGACATTTGTAAATGGTTGTGATAGTTGCAACAATATATTATAGAACTTATAAAGTAGTACAAAACAAGGAATGATATTGTAGTATTTAAGTTATAAGTGAGAATGATGCTAAAACATGGTTAGTAATGAGGGATATTAGTGATGATTACGCACTCGAAAGTCAGCTAAACATGAACTTTTCTATAACTATATTCTATATTAGTATCATCAAGCTTTAACTCGATATTTAGACGCACTAATATTTTAGGCACATATTATTAATTTTGGTTTTGTGCCCACATAACATATTCAGCCCATTGGATGAGCACCACAACACGTAAACACTCACGAGTCACGTGCTTATTGCACTATATCATTGTATAACACATCCCCTGAAATAATAACCTATTTTAATACTGTTAAACAACCATTTAGCCTCAACTAAATATCTTATATATTAACTATAGGCTGGCTTCCTATGGCATCGAAAAGAGACCGAAAACAGAAAAGGATTTTGTTTTGCATGGAGATGTAATTAGGTGAAAGAAATGATGTGAGGAGGATTGAGACTGAGAATGGAAGTGCTTAAAGGGATACATTTGTGAAGTAATTGTAGTTTTTGAGGAACTATGTATTGATTGTCTAATGATTTTGGTGGTTGTTGTTCTCTCCATTGTGATTGATATTCCTAGCTTTGGAATTGATGACTTCATATGTATACATAGAGGTAGTGAATGGCAAGAAACTTGTCACTTGATAATACATAACATCATGTGACTGCATACTTTTGAATTTTGATAAAAAATACTCCCTCTGTCCCATTTTTATTGTCCACGTTTCTTTTTTGGGATGTCTCATTTCAACTTTATCACCCTATTTTTTTTTTTTTTTTTTTTTTTTCCCCCCCCCCCCCCCCCCCCCCCCACCCCCCCCCCCCCCTCACATACTAAAAAATAGATAAGGAAGTTTGATCAAGTTTACTATATTACCCTTGTTTGGAATTATTATTACAAACTTTAAAGAAGACTTTAAATAATTATGTAAGGGTAAAACTGTCATTCTGTCAAAAAGTAAGAAAGAGAAAGCAGTAATAAATGCATTTTTCTTAAACTGTGTGTTTTTTGTCGGGGGACAATAATTTTGGGACGGAGGGAGTAAGCATTTAAGAAAATCATTGTTGATGCTTTGTTTGAGTTAGTTGTCTATTGCTTATATTATCTTGAACACTTGGTCATTTTATACGGAACGTGGCATGGCGTAGCGCGGGTTTCCTAAACTTGTTATCTGACAAATATGAAACTAATCACATAAACGAAGGCATTCCAAATCAGCCATCCCTCTTCCAACATGACTAAAAGACCATTAAAATATGTCGATCGATAAAGTTTATTTTTAAAATAAGACATAACAAGTTTTTAATAAGATAGTCCGCTATCCTAATAACTCTAAACTTTTGTTATCTTAATAATAACTAGCACGTACTCGCGTGTTGCGATTACGAATACCTTGAATAACAATGTTTTTTAATTTATTATATTTTTTGTGACAATAAATGTATAAATGTTAATAATTTGATGTTACATATATTGACTCTTTAATCAATATTGATGTTTTTTATTATACAATTGTGATACTAAATATTTTACTGAGCAATGTTTTTCTGTTGTTTAAAATGACTGTTTGATTTATATAAAAGTAAGCTTTAAAAATATGTGTTCAAAAATGCATTTATTTTAATTTGCTTGGGTTATAATTAAAATAATAAATTAGCAACTTGCTTAATTTGTACAATGTGTTATTATTAGTTGTACATTTGAGTAAAGGGTATTTTTAATAATAGCATTGATTATATGTGTTGAATTGATGTATAATTGCATACAATAGTTGTAAAAAAGCTTTAAATATTGTAATGCTTAAAATTTGCATTATATGTATTTTAAATATTTTTTTAATGAATCCTAATAACTTCATTAACATAACTTTATACAATTAATGATATTTCTTATGCCAACAATGATATTAACAAGCAAAAGAACCCGCGGGTTGCGGTGGGGCTAATTTTTTCCTGAATAAATTTTTTTTTACGTTTCGGGGTTTTTTTTAGCGACGCGTCATGGCGGGGCTAATTTTTAATATTTTCTTTTTTTGTATGATTCGGGGAAAATTTTTTTGCGTTGGGACGGGATAATTTTTTTCCGAATATTTTCTTTTTTTGGGACGATTTTGTAAATTTTTTTACGGGAATTTTTGTGTAAGAAAATCGTAAATAGTTAAAAGGTGAGGGTCCGTTTTGTATTTTTTTTACTTTGGGCCAGATTTTAGGCTATTTTTGGGCTATTTTTTTTGGCTAATTTTTTCCCGGATATTTCCTTTTTTTGTACGATTCGGGAATTTTTTTTTTGCGTTGGGACGGGTTAATTTTTTCCCGAATATTTTCTTTTTTTGGGACGGTTCGATATCTTTTTTTTGGGCCGATGAATGTAAAAAAGTTGTGAACAATAAAAACTTGACGGGTTTTTTTTGTTAATTTTTTTACGGGATTTTTTGTGTAAGAAAATCGTAAATAGTTAAAAGTTGAGGGTCCGTTTTGTATTTTTTTTTACTTTGGGCCAGATTTTAGGCTAATTTTGGGCTAGTTTTTTTTTACTTTGGGCCAGATTTTGGGCCACGCCGTTACTGTAGCATTGTAGCGTACTGTAGCAGCCACAGTGCAAAACGACAGTGGATTTGTCGACAAATGTGTATATTAGTAATATTTTTTTTATATGGCTTATGTGTTGGGCCTCATGTTTAAAGTGTTGTTTTTTTTTGCTATATGGGTTTTTTTTAATATAATGAGTTGTACGTTTGTGACCATATCGATTATTTTAAAGTTATTAGGTATCGAAAATGTTTCCGCGGGGGTTTTTTATCTGAATAAATCAGAACTTTTGTAATATTTTTTTCCCCTCCTACTTTGTGCATACAAATTAAAAAAAAAAACAAAAACAAAATAATTTTAAAAAAAAATCAAAATCGGGCTGGCCCAAAATGGGAGCCCATTACTGTAGCACTGTAGATACACTATCAAAACGACAGTGGATTTGTCCGTGAATGTGTTATATAGTAATTGCTTACAAAATGTATATAGTTTAAGAAAAAAAAAACATTTTACAAAATGTACAATTATATATATCAATGAAAATACATTTAATAATCAATCAATTAATATATTTTGCATAAAGTAATATATAACACATAAAAAAGAGTTAAAGTAAAAGTTGAACCATTTTTAATTTGAAAAGTTAAACGAGACATTTATTTTAGGACGAAGGTAATATTCATTTTGCCACTCATTGCTAGAAAACAATACTTTTAGAGAGCTAGGTGTCCAAGGGACAAATAACATGTTATTCGTCTACCACCTCAGCACCATCTCATCCCTCTTTCAATAACACCGCAATAACTAAAAGACCCTCTCATAAAAAATACCGTTAACATGTTATGGGTCTCACAAGAACCTCACAAAAAATACATCACTCACTCAATATATCTATACTACTATATAAAGCATTTATAATGTGGGACCCATTAAAATTTAAGATAAGGAGGTGCAATCTTGACCATCCATCTTATTTTTGGGAATCACATCAAAAAGTGACATGTGTCACCTTTTGATTAAAAAATCACTTTTATTTTCAAATTGAAATATCTTTTTATAAATTTAATTTTATTATTATCTAATTTCATCATATTTTTTAAAATTTTGTGCTCTTTAATTTGACATACATTTTGTTATATTTTATATTTTTTTGTTTTTTACATTTTTAGTGGGTTTATTTTATGTTGATGTATATTTTTTACAACTTTAACCTTAATTAAATATAAACTTGATACGTTAAAACTATATACTTTCGGAGAGTGTGTTGTCTCTTTACATGCGAGAATGATGATGTTAATATGGTGTTGCGGGAAAGCTACGGGAAACCCAAACGAACACATACAACGAACACATACATTTAAAGTGTTGTGAAACGAAATTACTAAGCGGGTAGGAAATTGCGTAAAGAGTTGAGTTAGTAAATTTTCTATTACCGCCGCTATGCGCGGGTAACCAACTAGTATATATATATATATATATATATATATATATATATATATATATATATATATATATAAATGTAGGATCCAGTGAGAATAAATTAAATAAAGTGGTGAGAAATGACTAAAACCACACATTTGAGATGCAACGACTTTCATTAGATGCATTTCTATTCATCTAGATGCACCATATAGAGTTTCGAAAGTTAATTTGATGTGTAGATGGTGCAAATTGATTTTCATGATTTTGGCACATGTAGAGGACCAAAAAATAAGAGAAATCATAAAATGCATCTAAAATACGTAAATGCATCTAATTAAAAGCTAGAAAACATATTATGATGCATTATAATGCATATAAGATTATAGAGATGCATCTAATTTAAGTCGATGCGTCTCGGATATGCGGTTATAGTTACTTCTTATTCTTCTTATTTTAAGGAAACTTTTTATTTGATCTTAACTATATATATATATATATATATATATATATATATATATAAATGGCGCATGTGAGTGGGTTAGCGAGATGCCTAATGACGAGTGAATAGGGGAAGAGGCGATGTCCTTAGCAGACGAACGGCGTGTTATTGATGCAAATAGCGTGTAAATGCCATCCCATGATACGGTGCTCTCTTAAAAAGAAATACGTTGCTAAATATGGTTAAGAGAAAAAGTAAAAATAACCGAAACTTTAAGAAACCAGAGAAACCAAAGTGAGTGACAGCTCTACTTTCTAAAAAAGTATAGTAAAAAAAAGGGTTAATTGTTTAAAAATGTATTATACTTGCTATTTTTTGTCATTGTACGTAGACAACTATTTCTTTTGCCATTGTGTCCCTCAACTTTTGAATTCGTGCTATTGTGTGTATTCTGCGACTATTTCTGCATGTAAAATGACTATTTTACCCTTCAAAATTTAAAAAAAATGAGGGTAAAATGATCACAAAATACACAATAACATGAATTTAAAAGTTAAACGACACAATGACAAAAAAAATAATTATCTACATGTAATGACAAAAAATAACAAATATAGCCGTACATGTTTAAGAAATTAAAAAAAAAACAAAACTACTTAGTTCAATCAATCAATTAAAAGAAAGTAAAAATTATTAAAGTCATCATAAATACAAAAAAGTCAAAAGGGTAGCAGCCTATAGCCTTAAAAAGCCCTCTCTCACCTTTTCTTCTTCGGTTACAAAGTCCACTATACATCCTAAAACCCATTTCCAAACACTACTTATTCATCATTTTCACTTTGTTGTATTTCTTGGAATTTTTGGGATATTAGTGATCTGTAAGTTCAAATTTAAGATACCCATGTGTTAGTTTATTTCTTTTTAATGATTTAGGTTTGTTTTTTTTATCATATTTTTGTGTATTTTGGACACCCTTTTGTTAAATTTGGAATCAGATATGTTAAAGATTGGAGCTTTTTGATTTGGTCTTTGTGGGGTGGTTGTTGATCATCTTTTTTTATTTTTAATAAATTTTGATGATGATTTCTTGATGTTTGGTGATATGCAGGTGGTTAAATTTAAGGGCTAAAGAAGAGGTAGATGTTAAGTTTTGGATTTAAGTGGTGAGGGAGGTTAAGTTACTAATTTATGGGTAATTTATGCTCCAATTCTGGTTCAAAGGTGAATACTTTTTTTATCCCTCTTTAATTTGGTTCAATTTCATGTTTTAATAAAGATAATGAATTTTTATTAACTATTCTTGCTGAATTGTAAGCATGATTAAGTAAATTGGGTGAAAAAATTGCTGTAGCACATATCTAATTAATCTTCAAGATTTTTGGTTTCTTTTGTTTTTTGTATTTTTTTTAACTCTATAAAGCAAGGTTTTTTATTTATCACTTGTCAATTAGGGTTTCATTACAAAGTTTTGTTCAATTAGGGTGTTATAGGGTTTTTGTAGTCCTTTTTAGGATCACGACTGTTTGTGTTACTCAAATCCATTTACCATGTCCCATGAAAATCGCAATGTTTTTTGTTTTTTCTTGTTGTCGAATTTTAAGCAACGCACATATTTGTGTATAGGTATTATAATAAATATTTGGTATCGTTTTGTGTCAAGATGATTTCTGTACTCCCCTCTTATTGGATACTTTTTACGAATTTGGCTAATCATTAAAACATAATTACATGCCTGAGTTAAACATTCATAAGATGGAAGTAGGTAAGAATTGATGCTTTGGAAAGGTTGCCAAGTTTGACCAAGTAGTTGTGGAAGTTCAAAAGTTGTATGCTATGGCCTATGCGTACCACATTGTGGGATTATTAAATCCAGTATGCTGGTTTGTTGGGTGACGTACATTCATTATCCAGTCCGGTTTGCTCTTTGTTCTAGTTTTGTAATCAATATATGGTTGTTGTTTCCAATTAGTGATCCGCATTTCGGCCGCCAATTGAAATTCATATCTAGTGAGATCACGTTAGTTGTCGTTTTATAATAATATGATTACGTTGGCTGAGCTGCTATTTTGGTGCATTCGGAATAACTTTTCATATTCTATGTTCTTTTATCTGTTGAAAATTCTTCCACGATAATGCAATATGTTTACATAGGCAAAGAAGTGTCTCATTTCTCTGCAATTTTCTAGAAATTGTTTTCACTCCCTCCAGTCTGACCATGGTTTCGGAACATGTAACTAGACACATAGCTTAGTAAAAGTTCAGTACTGTTAGTCAACATGTCTAGAATACCCTTGTACAGCCACAACATGGTAGATTAAATTAAATTATTTTCGATATTTCTGAAGGATGCAGTTGACAAAATTTCAACTTTTATCTTGTAAACACACCAAGAAAAGTTGTCAAGTTGCATTGGTTGACTTAAGATATATATCTTTATTCATAAAATGTTTAGAATATCCTTCAATAATGGCAACTAAAAGAATTCTGTGGATGCAATTATACAGATCAATATAATGGTTTATTCCTAGATATTGATTTGTGTATTGGTATATTAAATTATTAATTGAAAATGTTTCGATAATATCAATCGGTGTAATTTTCATGAGATATCACCAATCACTACATAGTCACCACTGCAATTTACATGGGATTGAGCAAGTAACATGAGACACAGTAAATGGAGAATTTACCAAAAACTAGTGTTATTCTTTATTTAGATAGATGTATCTGTTATGTTATTACAAAGATAGAATGAACAATTTTTTCGTTGTGATTAGCTCTCAGGCGGCCAATCATCGCATGACACTGGCAAAGGGCGGGGTCACCAAGGCTCCGTCAAATATGGATTCAGCCTAGTCAAAGGGAAAGCTAATCATCCCATGGAAGATTACCATGTTGCCAAATTTATTCCTCATCAAGGACGCGAGCTTGGACTATTTGCTATATATGATGGGCATTTAGGGGACAGTGTGCCCGCATATCTTCAAAAGCATTTATTCTCCAATATCCTAAAAGAGGTAAAAAATTTGTTTAATACAGTATTCCAAAAAAAATTTATTCTTGATAAAAATTAAATCTTACTGGTAATATATCATTTTTATAAATTTATGAGCGTATATTTTTTGATTCTTGCAGAGTGGGTTTTGGACAGAACCAGACAGAGCAATTTTGAGAGCGTATGAAAGAACAGATCAGTTAATTCTTTCTCATAATCCTGATCTGGGAAGAGGTGGATCTACTGCAGTTACTGCCATTTTAATCAATGGTCAAAAGTTATGGGTAGCAAATGTTGGTGATTCACGGGCAGTTTTGTCAAGAGGCGGGCAGGCGATTCAGATGAGTATCGATCATGAACCCAATATGGAGAGGGGCAGCATTGAAAACAGAGGAGGATTTGTCTCCAATATGCCAGGTGAGATATCTTGTTTTTCAAAAACTATACTTAATTTACTACGGAATATAATCTTGGTCATTGGTTGAAAATAACAATATTGGGTGATAATGTCCACATTTTAGGTTGTGTGATTTATATTCATCCTATCATCGTGTGAAAAGAAATAGGATTGTTTTAACAAAATGATTGATTAGGTATAGCTAATTTCTAAATCATAATTATGTTTAAAGTAAAAACCGAATGTGCCCACTTTCACTTTATTTGTTAGCCCCTCTATTTGACACTTACTTTCTCATGGAAATAATAACAATATTTATGTCGGGTTGCCACATGAGAGTGAAAAACACATGCGCTTTGGAAATTTGGTTGGTAGGGTCCACAAAATTATCTTATTTTCTCATTATTACAAGGTGTTTAGGCTAATCCAATGTGTTGTGCCATTTAAAACAAGGTGTTTAGGCTAATCCAATGTTTAGGTTAATCTGAAGTTCAGCATAGACATACAGGGTCTTAGAATATAATTAAAAGTTTTCATCGCTAGTTGATTATAATAGGAATATTTTATTGAATAATAATTCCAGGAGACGTAGCAAGAGTGAATGGGCAATTAGCTGTTTCACGTGCTTTTGGTGACAAGAATCTCAAGACTCATTTACGCTCTGATCCTGATGTAACAAATGCTGATATTGATGCCAGTACAGAAATTCTAATCCTTGCCAGTGACGGTCTATGGAAGGTACTTATTTCTAGCATCCACAATGCATAGCTTTTGCAAAAGCTTGACACTATATGAAAACGTCTTTTAAGACATTTTATTGCATTGCAAAAGTTAGCTTTTACAAAAGCTTTTTAGAAAGACTTGTAGTTTTACAAGTGTTTGAAGCTTTGTACGATATACTCATATTAATCATGGTAGATTGCAACTTCCCCTCCAATGTTTTCCACAAAGCTTTTGTAAAGTTTTATACCAATAGCTTGATGATGTTAAAAAAATTAGAATTTATGACACTAAAGACGAAAAGCTATTCAAGTGTTTGAGCATTGTGGATGAGTCATCTTAGGTGGCTTTTCTTGCAAACAAACCATCTTAGTTGGCTTTCCTTGCAAACAAACCAACCTTCGTTTGCAAACAAACGTACAAACGCTTGGTAAAAAAACAGTTGATTTTAGACTATAAGTTTGGTAAAAACAGTTGATTTTAGGCTATAGCTTAATATTAGTTTTGGGAACTTGAAGTTGAAGTTGCAATAGTCGGTTGTTAATGTTTCTTGTGTTACTGAGTACTATAGTTTAATAAATAGTTTCATGTTGTTGGTAACAAAGTTGATTATCTTAATGGGAAACAAAATTACCTGTTACCTCTTACATTTTTCCGTGCGAATGTTGTTTTAAGTCATTTTAGTTATTCCTTCGATTTTGTCACCATTTACCAAGCCACTGATTATCCCCCCCCCTCCCCTCTTCTACTTTGAAATTCAACAATGATTAATACTTTATGCTTTTTCCTTTTGTTAATCCAGGTTATGACGAACCAAGAGGCAGTGAACATAGCGATAAAGGTCAGGGACCCACAGAAGGCTGCCAAGGAACTAGCAACCGAAGCCTTGAATAGAGAAAGCAAAGATGATATCTCAATCATTGTGGTTCGGTTTAGCTGAAGCAAGATATATCGTCGTGGTTGGAGTATGTGCAGTATAAGGTGTACATTGGGGGGTTTATGTTTGCAACTTGCATTGTCAAATAGGGTAAAAAAAGATCCGAAATTTGCTCATAAAGGTAGCTAAGTTACTTGGATAAATTTTATATTACATATATGACTCATCCCTTTTTCTTTCTATGTAAGAAATTGAAGTTCTTGTACTCATGATTGTGAGGTTTGTTATTGTTTGGTTTCTTGAGTGTGTAGAATGTATACACAATCCGTTTTCGATGGTTTTGATCTCAAGATTTCTGATTATGAAGTAAGAATTTCTTCATAAGTATCGGTTTGCAGTAGGTTAGGTAAAAATGGGCTGGTTGGAATGGGTGAACTACTACTTAACGGAAAGAGAAAATATTCTTTTATCCTTTTTGGGCTTGAAATTGATTTTTCTTGGTTTGGAGTTTTTTTGTATTGGTTTTAGAGTTGATTTTTCCAGGGTTCTGTCCTTTATGTTTGAAAACAACTTTTCTTAGTTTGGGGGTTTTTGATTCTTGGTTGTATGTTCAGAAATCTGTGTTTACTACTATTTGAGTAATAAGTTTTTGTTTTGGGTTGGAATATGGTTTCATTTTGTTCCAAATGTTTTTATTCTGCTTTAGTTTAAGCATACTCAGTTGTTAAGGTTTCACTTTTATTATGTTTGGAAAATTATTATTATTATTATTTTTTGATAAGGAGACAAATGTCATTAGCCAAGTAACAAGTTTACATCATGGTGTACAAATACCTCAACTGAAAGTGGCACATATCCATCATACAATTCATCTACATTATTAGTTAACGCTATTTTGGCCAACTCATGAGCAACTTTGTTCCTTTCGCGTCGCACGAAAGACCAAGAACACGAATCGAAAAGGAGGCATAAACGTTGAATGTGGAGAAATTAAGCTCTGATGTGATACAACACTTTGTTGTGTTTGAAAGCGTCAACCGGTATACTCGAATCTGTTTCCAAAACAACCTTTGCATAACCCTTAGCTTGAGCCACTTGAATAGCCCAAAGAATCGCTTTTGCCTCGGCTTCAAAAACTGACGTCGCAAATGCCACCCATCTACTTCCTGCTACCAATACTAATCCGTTGTGGCATCTCATGACAAAGCCAAGGCCTGATACACCATCGTTTCCTAGAACACCAGCATCACAGTTGATTTTTATCACTCCGTCAGTTGGGCCAGACCAAGCTCGCACGAGTGCATGGCGAGGAGCTGTAAGTACTTCAGTAGGTTAGTTGACTCGGGCAAATTCTTGCAACATCCCATAAGCAGATTCTTTCACTTTATTCTTTTCAAGATCTCCTTGTCCGTGAGCTATGGAGTTTCTTACACACCATATCCGCCACATTAACATTAACATTAGCTCAAACTTGTCACTCTTACTCTCCTTTGTAGCACCTAGCATTTCTTCAATTGATATGTCTACTACCTTATTAGTAAGATCGCTTAACTTCATGGCAGCCCATATATCTCGAACCCAATCACAAAGAAATAATGCATGTCTGATGTCTTCCATACGGGTCGAACAATGGACACAATTAAGATAATTAGGTACTAAGCGTCTAGTAACAAGATTGCTTATAGTGGGAACCAGATTCATACAAGCTCTCCATACAAAGATCTTTACCTGACTAGGAACATTTGCCAACCAGACGGCCTTCAAATATTTTCGTTCATGCTGTGGTTCTTGGAGGCAATCTATACTTTGAGTTGCGATCCAATAAGCAGACTTGCAAGTGAACGCTCCATTTGGAGAAGCATCCCAGTAAAGGAAGTCGCACTCAACAGGGTTAGTATGTACACATGAAATCCTTGTTGCAATTTGGCGGGAAAATAATTGTAGCAGGAGTGCGTGATTCCAGCCTTGTGTAGTGCTATCTAAAAGATCATTGACAACATTATATTCAGAATTTGGAAGATGGTGATGAAGTGTCTTGTAGCCCTGTAACCAATCATCTTCACAAATTCTTACTTTCATACCATTTCCAACATTCCATCTTTGCCCTTCGCGTATGATGTCTCATGCTGAACATAAGCTCCGCCATATAAAAATCGGTTTATAGCCGATCCTTGCATCTAAGAAACAACCCCTTGGAAAATACCGCGCCTTAAGAATTCTCACTGGAAGTGGCCCTTCCATTGTGATAAGTCTCCAGCCTTTCTTTGCAAGGAGAGCCTTATTAAAACCCTTCATATGACGAAAACCTAGGCCGCCGCGATATTTAGAGATACACATCGACTCCCATGAAGCCCATCGTATAGGGTTTTCCTTATTTCCATGTCCCCACCAAAAACGATTGAAGGCACGATGAATCTCATCTATTAGTACATCTGGTAAGAGAAAAAGATTCATAACATACATTGGGATTGCTCGAGCAACAGATTTTAATAAAACTTCTTTTCCCCCTATTGACAAATTTCTCTCTTTCTAGCCAGCAATCTTCTTTCGTACGTTATCTAGAATAGAATAGAACGCGTCTTTTTTCTTTCTTCCAATAATAGAAGGGAGTCCTAAATACTTTGTTTGATTTGATGTTTCACGGACCTCCAGTCTAGTTGTGATATCATTGCGTAAGGCCGCTTCAACACTTGGGCTAAAGAAGATCTCAGATTTCTGGAAATTTATGCTTTGACCAGAGTAGCAGCAATACTTCCCCAATATATTCTTCAATCGTGTGCATTCATCCATTGTTGCCCTAGTAAAGAAGATACTATCATTGGCAAAAAATAAGTGGCTAACTTGAGGCGCACCACGACTAACTTTTACTCCGTGAATGTGACATGTATAGATCTCTCTCCTAATCATTGCTGACAACACTTTCGCGCACATGATAAACAAGTAGGCGAAATAGGGTCCCCTTGACGGAGTCCTCGTGTGGGAACAACATATCCTGAAATATGCCCATTAATATTGAATGAAAAGGATACAGACGTCACACATGCCATTATAAGATCAATGAAGTTTTGTCGGAAGCGAAATCTTTGAAGTACTGATCTAATAATCGACCACTCCACACGATCATAAGCTTTACTCATATCAACTTTGAGAGCCATTGCGCCTTTCCGACCACTTCTTTTGTTTTTAAGCCAATGAAATACCTCAAAAGCAACAATAGCATTATCAGTGATCATGCGTCCCGTAACGAAGGCAGACTGAGTTTCATCAATCAACCTTGGGAGAACTTGTTTAATTCTGTTGACGAGGACTTTGGAAATAATCTTGTAAATCACATCACATAAACTGATGGGGCGTAGGTCGTTTAGAGATGTTGGAGACGGGATTTTGGGTATCAAAGTAATTAGAGTTTCATTAATATTTAGCGGCATAACTCTACTAAAAAAACCGAGCCACTACATTTATGATAGTAGGGCCAACAATCTTCCAAAATTTCTGATAAAATAAGGCAGTCATACCATCAGGTCCAGGGGCCTTTGAAGGGTGCATCTGCATAACCGCATCATAAACTTCATCATCAGAAAATGCTTTTCCTATATTTACGATATCATCATCACAAAGAGATTTCTCAAGGCATGCTATCTCCTCTTCACATTCTGGTGGATTAGAAGTAGCAAATAATGTCTCAAAGTATGATGAGATCATGTTACATAGACCTACATCATCTTCCACCCACCTGCCATCATCCATTCGTAGTTTCAACGAGTTGTTTTGTTTTCGTCGACTACTCGCACGAGCATGAAAAAATTGAGTATTCTTATCCCCTTCTTTCAACCACTAAACTCTACTCCTTTGACGCCACATGACCTCTTCCCGTGCATATAGTTCCTTTAATTCGTTTTGTAAGTCATGTTCTTGTTGGTAGGAATCGTACCTCGTTTGGTTTTGTAGAACTTTCAATAACTTAATTTTAGCTCGAATATTGCGTTGAACATGACCGAAGGTTATTTTATTCCATTCTTTGAGTCTTCTTGCACAACCACCAACTAGAGCTAAGGGATTACTCCCCAAACCCTTTCTAACGCCATCAAGCAATGCATCTTAAACAATTCCCTCAAGTGTGCTATCTCTGAGCCACATGTGTTCAAATCGAAACCTTCTTTTTTGGATACCTCTGTCAATACATTCTTCTTGAGAAAGGACAATAGGTGAATGGTCTGAAGCCACTCGGGGAAGATTTTTGACCTGGTTTGACAGGAAAAGTGTGGTCCAATCTTGTGTAGCCAAAAACCTATCAAGTCGTTTTTGTACTTTATGCATCCCTCTTCGTCCATTTGACCAAGTCATCTTGCTGCCTTTAGAACCTAAGTCATATAGATCACAATAGTGGCACGATATCTCAAAAGCTTTCAGTTCTCGCAAATTACACCCACGCATTCCCAATTTCTCAAAACTATACAACACTTCATTAAAGTCTCCAAAACAAACCCAAGAAAGCGTTGATATACTCTTTAGAGAACGAAGCAAGCCCCATGTACGATACTTGTCCTGATTCTTCGGCCACCCATAAATGCCTGATCCTCTCAACAACACAAAAGTCAACATGGTTTTTAGAAAAGCTCATAACTTTGACATTTAAGTTCTTTTTCCAAAGCTAAAATCTAAGAAACATCAACGGATGTAACACCCTCAAATCGGGTCGCAGCGGAATATGGGTCATGGGAGCGTTACATCATAGATCAATAGCGCAAGATATATATGAGAACGATCTCAAAAAGAGTCGTAAAACTGATACATTGGATTTAAACAATTTATTTGTTACAAAAGCCCATAGCTTCACTTGTTCATTGTTCAAAAGATAAAGATTCTAGCACATAACAAATATTTCCCTAAAATGTAATGCAATCAAATCTTTAATACAAATGACTTCCAAAATGTGACCACCAATGTATCCTTTGTCTTGTACCTCATTGACCTCCTGAGAAAACATGTTTTAAAACGTCAACAATAATATTGGTGAATTCATAGGTTTGTAAAATGTATAATGTAGGACCACAAGATTTCCCAAGTGTATGATAATGCAACAAATGCAAACATCACAAAAATGTAATTACGTTTCCCTAAGCTCATGACACTGAAGCTCGACATGTATGAATTGCAATATAAATTGCCTACATTGCCCTTGATGATGTTCTAACCCGCAACATCTCAAATCCGACATGGTATACATCCGTTGTCCGGCCAACCGGCACAGTGAGCGCTACTCACCCGAACGGGGAGGTCAATCCCAAATAGATCTATTTATAACATTCGCGCTTACTCAGTAATTGACAGTTCATGATAATGGGCTTAGTGGATTATCGCTACTTAGGCAAACACGTAATCATGATAAAATGTACACTTGCGTCCAATTTGTAAAACTATGCATGTTTCTCACCTCAAAAGTTGTAAATCATTGTAATCGTAAAAACATGAGGCTATGAACCTCCCTTGAGTGGATATGAATCGACATGTAAATCACAGAATGAAAATGCTTCACGTATATGTCCGAATGCAACCTAATTAATTATAGGTCGTATGAGCACTAAGTACTTTGAATAACTAATACTGTATATAATTCTATATAGCTACATCATCATCTAATTGTATTTGTGAAATAATATTTAAATCACATTTGATAAATAATAACCATGTATTCGTACTCGTATAATCGTATAAATAGTTCAATCGCCTTTGTAAAATAATATTTATAAAGTTTAAAACATGTATAAATATTATTTAAGTGATTCTAAAATGTTTCGCAAATTTTTTTATTAAAAACGAACCAACACTATTCATGTCAGGAAATAGTACACAAGTATAAAATAGTGCGTATCTTTCTCGTTTTAAGTCCGTTTTTTACGTTCTTTATGTCCACAGTTTCGTATTAAGATGTATCAAAATATTACATTTTAATATTTCTAACCCAATGATGAACAATGATTTTTACTGTTCACATACTTTATAAAGTTATTTTTATAAATTTAATTATCGTAATCTCGCAAAAGTCATATCGTACTCATTTTAATTCAGATTTTAGTGATTCTTTCGAGCACGTCTTCGTAATTAAAAGTTCTATCTAAATAAAGTATTTTCCAAAAAGTTTCTGATGTGAACAGTAACTTATTTTTATAAAATTACTTTTATAAAAAAACCTTTTATATATTTAATTATCGTAAACTTGCAAATAGCATAACTTCTTCGTTATAGCTCGGTTTTTCGAGTTCTTTATATGCTTACGATCCTCATAACATGTAGTATTTTAATAAAATATAAAATAAATACTTTATGTTAGTGCAAATATTACGATATTTAATCTATACGATCTTTTTATGTTTTGGTGATGACAAACATGTGACTTGTAATACGTAACATAAAGTGCGCAAGTTACTCGTAATCACAAATCATCAATGCATACATGCATCTATATTTCTCGACGTCTCAAGTCTACATCAACACCGACATTTTTTTGGAAGTTACTTGTTTACACAAATCATTAATGCATACATGCATCAACATCTCTCGACGTCTCAAGTATGCATCAAGACGGACATTGGTTTACACCCGAAGTAAATCACATAAGGTATGTACAAACAAGCATTAAACTTGTAAGATGATCAAAGAAATAAGTTTTTGTCTTAAACTTTACATTTTCATAAATGTAACAAAATAATTTTTTCTAAAATTAATTAGACAAATTATTTTTTTAATTATAAAGAAATGTTTTATGTGGTAATTATTTCAAAATTCAAAATCTGGTTCTTTTCCCCCCAAAACATGTTAAACTTTCACCAGACAAGTTTGTCACCACAAAAAGACAAAAACAGGAGCGTCTGTCGGGGCGGTCCCTTAAATAGGCCGGCGGCCCCCTTAAATATCCGGCGGCCCCCTAATATATCTGGGACCGTCGTTTCCTGACAGGCTGTTTTTCAGCTCCTATAAATAGTGGGTCACCTCCAACTATTTTCATAACCCTTTTGCACGATTTTCTTTCAGTTCTTTCTCTCTCTAGATCTCACTAAATCTCTCTAAATCTTTGATCATTCAACTTGGTTAATCTTGTTTAAATGTGATCAAATCTTCTATCCTTCTCTCTTTTCCTCAAGTGCAAGAGAAGAACTTTCGTCATCGTCAAGATACGAAGTTATGTAGTCTAGTTAGTTCATTTGTAACAATTGTTACATATAGATCTAGTCCATGTCTTTCATTCTTGTGTAGTTGTGTAGATCCAGATAGTGTATAAATCCGGAAGTGTTGATGTTGTGTCAGTTAGTATTCTGGTCCTTAAAATACAAGTATGGGTGGTAGATTGGTTCTAGCTAAGATTAGGACTCGACATTTAGCTTAGTGTCGTAAAATAATGTAAGCAACGTGGTTTATGTGTTTAGGCCATAAACACATGGTTTGTTATGTTGGGCCATAACACATAACGGGTTTGGTTGTACCCGAAGAAGGACTCGACATCTAACTTAGTATCGGAAAATAATGTAAGCATTGGTATAAAGTTTTCTCCGTCGAAAAGGAGCTTTTTGATTAGTGAAGTTACTCTCGAGTTGGATACTCGGGGAGTGGAGTAGGGCGAAGAGGAGCTTCGTGACCGAACCACTATAAATCTTCGTGTCCGGTTTGCAATTTTTTTACCTTTTGCTTTACTTATTTCTTTACATGTATTACTTTACTTTAATACTTGCATTGTGATCATGATTGCGTTGATTGTTGTGTATATCATTTTACTTATGGTTGTGTAATTCGTGTAGTGAATATTGTGAGTGTGGTTGTATTGTTAGATTATGTATTAGTAATTGTATATCTATAATCAACACTTCTCATATTGTGTCAAACTTGATTGGTGATTTGATACAAAAGATTTAATTTTTTTTATGAAAACGTATTCACCCCCCTGTACGCTCTCCACAATTGGTATCAGGATCCACGTCGCTCTAGTATTCAAAACAAATGGTTTTTAAAATAGAGTACGATCCATGTATCAAATTACCCATGAAGGGGGATTAAATATGAAAAGTGTTTTGTTGTTTGATTCGTACTAGTTTTGTTATTAAATATACTTTGTATACTAGCTTGAAGGAATACTTTCTCAAAAGAACTTGGAAATGCCAACTAAGTCATAAGAGTGGAAATGATGTCTAAAACATAAAATTTATGTGGTGGAACAACTTTTTAAAGTCCTATGTTCTACAGTTAAGTCACCAAGTGATTTTGAACAAAAAACGTGTTTTGGGGTCACTGGTGGCGGTCCCATAAATGTTAGGGCGGCCCCCAAATATATCTGGGGGCCGTCACCTTTATGGGGGCCGTCTGTCTGTTTCAGCAGAATTTGGCAAACTTCGAAAAATCATATAAAATCAACCGTAAGTCCGTAGAAGTCGTGCCACCCGCCATTTCGAAGATAATTGAGTCTACTTTCATTTAAAAATACTTCCAAGTCTTCATTCTAAACTTAAATAAGTCAGAAATGCAAAATACTACATAGTGGTCAAAACTTTGAGTTCCGTTTTAACGTAAAACTTGTATTTTACATTTTCCTTTGAGTCGGGCATTTCTAATTGATATATCTTTGAAAAATAGTGTATTTGTCCTTTCAAAATATTGATCTTAATTAATTTTTGAAATGGGGAGGAACTATTTTATTTTCAAATCAAATCAAGCTAAGTATACATCGTTATATCTAATACACAAAACAACGACGAATATCCTTATGTGTATGCTAGATGATTATGTGTGTTTACTTTTGTTTCAACTTGGTTAATAGATATTAATAAGTAATCATTACTATTTGTAATTGAGCTAATTATATATCTAAACACATGTGCCATGTATGCTATTTGTATGTTACTAGTTTTCGGATTATGCCTAATAGGAATTACGCTAGATTTCTTGCGTTAAGTTGCAAAATTGTTTGTGCATTGCATATAGGCATAGATCACTATATTTACAAGTGTTACATAAACATCTTGTAGATCATTTTGAGTGTAGTAACCCACTTAGGAATGAGAGTTTAATAGTTTGTCAAGTGTGTGGAAAAATAATGTCCTAAGATCATATGTTAAAACCCATCATTAAAATATTTCCAACACATTATCTCTCTTCCAACAAAATGTCTAAATATTTTCATCATCTTGCGTTGTTTGACCTCGGGTTGGTTAAACAAAATAAAAGATTGTATTAATACATTGGTAATTAAGTAAAAGAAAATATATTTTTTAAACTTTGCTTGTGCTTGCATTGTTCTAACACACACACATAATTATATTCTTTTTATAAACGTATAGTATTTTACAAAAGATGTGTGTTGTATAAAAATGGTTAGGAAAATCATTTATATACTCATAAAATGTCAAAAACTATGCATACTATACATATCAACAAATAGTTTTTCGCACAAGCAAAATATATGACAATCTTGAAGTAAGAAATTAACTTGTCATTATTCATCAACCTCACCTTACAACTAGTCTTAGGATAAATGGAACATACTGTGAAAATCTTTATTTGTTTTCTTTTAAAAAGAGTGTTCGTGAGGGTCAAGAAAGATTTCGAATATATATTGATTCATTATTCAAATTATGATTGATATTATTATCGAATCTAATTGACAAGTTTTTGAGTGTGGACAAGAAATCAGATTCTTATTTGTCTAGCTTTGAGATTATATCAAAATATAACAAGATATATTATCTTAAACCTACATACTCAATCACACTCGATTGATATGAAAATAACGACATCCTTTTCTAAGACGATAAGAATATGCATCGGATCATAACTCACACTTGTGTAAATGATGTCATATTGAGTCTACTTGTCCAATAGTTGTGTTCCAAATATTTGGCAAATATATGCATAAAATACACAATAAAGTAGGATCGACGACTTGAATGTTTTGTCCAAAATAGTCAAGTAATTTACCTTGCAATGCAATTGGTAAAGTCGTCATCTCCGAAAAGCCAAACATGAGCAAATGCACAACATAGGTAACTTGCTCAAACAATTCAAAAGCACAACTCAAAACTCAAATTATCCTCTCATCAAAACTTTCTCTTACTTTAACAAATAAGCATAATATCTCTTCTTCACCACATAAGAACCATTTAACCATCTAAGGTTAGGACTAGGAAGAATTGAACATATTCCACAAACCATTATCTTGCTTTCTTTCAATAAGTGATCGTAAGAGGATTTCGAATATGAATATGATTATTATTCAAACGATAATCAATCTTATCATTCAATTCTAATAATCATAAATTAGATTTGAACATGAAATCGAGACTAGGATTTATCTAGATCACGGAAATATCAATCAAATGACCATAGATATTTTTCCGTGTCTACATGTTTAAACCTATCTCGGTTATTACTTGATCACGAAATCGTTGTGCAAGCAACAAGATTAGTCATCGATTTGTAATTCACACTTGCAATGAAGATGTTTCATTGAGTCTAAAGTATTCAAATGTTGTGTTATTAGATATGGTCTTAATTTTTACATGCTTAAAATAAACAAAAAACTTTTAACCCCCCACAACTCTAAGTAGGATTCACGACTTATGATTTTCCATCAGGAAAACTTCTAAGTACTACAAATTGGTAAAGAAGGACTTGGTGTCATTTCCTGATACTCAAAACTGTAAGAATCTGATACTTATATAAGTTTCTCTTAATAACCTAATATCAACACCATCTTCCAAATAATGGAAAAATGATCCTTGCCCAAATTTGACACCTCCACGGATCTATGGATCCTTTGTCCTAAATTCATCTTCAGTTTAGGTAGATCCGCCCTATGGCATTAGATTTAAACATCTTCCTCTTGTCAATCTCTTACTTAAAAGTCTAACATAGATGTAACTAAACTTTAGTTAATCATCATTAATTCTACAAAGAAACAAACACAAGATCTATTGAGGTAAATAATCTTAATTGGATTTCTTTCATGAAAGACATGCAAAGGTGCATTCTTTGAACACTCTCAATATAGAGCATTACACATTGTAATTTTTAAGCATACTCCTAGGTCCTAGATGACTCATTCTTTCTTATAGCTACAACAACTTGCTTGCTCTCTCATTCAACCTTAGAATTCCACAAATCTTGATTAGGATTATGTGAACCGAAATTAAAGTACGTTAGTTGAGTCATAGTAGGCCTTGTATGAAAAGACAATACATATTTTATCTTTGCTACACTTCATTAGGAAATATAAGAATTCTATTTTGTCTAACATGAGAATGACTACTAGAGAACCTATTGCACTAGAAATTCAATTTGACCTAACGGTTAAATTGCTTCCAAGAGTAAAGTTGGGTTCGTGGTATAACCCGTAAAAATGGTCGTGTTTAGCCTGAATTGAACACCACTAGTGATAGTCTCATATCCATTCTCTAATTTGATTAAATGGCTCTTTCTAAATATGCCTAATGATAGTCTACATTGATGGAATTTGTATCTCAGTAGGAGTGCACACTAAGCAAGTAGAAATTAGATTTCTCCTTAGTCAATATCGACAACATGCACCTCACATATGTGATTTGACGTTTCAAGATGATAACTTGCTCCCATGTAATGCAATTATATGCCTTCATGATTATTTTGATGCTCAACGTTTATTTGCTTAGCTATTAAATACATGTATATTATAAAGGCGTTTGTCTTTTTCTAGAAATTTAGATAAAATATCTTTTAGTTTACCTATATAACACATGTTTCTAAATGATAAATGCTAACATGTTTTACATGATGATTACATTTAAAATTATCATGTTTTGTTTGCGTCATCTTACATGACTTACATGTTAATTGTGCACCTACACTATGTTAGGTTGATGTATGACAAATAAGGTTTAGATGTCATACAATCTTACACATTAATCTTGTTGATTATTGTGTTGATGCATGCTTAGATAAACTTGCATGCTTATATCTATATGTCTTATACATCTATGTATATATTTTCTCACACTAGAATATCTTTCTTCGCGTCCGGGTCACTGATCTAAATTTTCAAAAGAGTCATAAAATGGTCTTAAATCTTCTAGAGTCTTCCTTCACACATTTCCTTAATCATCATCTCCCTTTCTTCCAAATAATCCACTCTTTGTCACAGAAAAGTTAGATGCAAATCTAATACCCTTCCAAGTAGGTTTGACAACTTAAATATTTCATCCGAGATATTCAAGTATCTTTAACTTGCAATTCGCAAACGTTAAAGGTCATATCCGAAAATCCCTATTCAAGCCTTTTAACAACTTAAGTTAAAACGCTCTCCTTTTCTCTTCGACGAAAACATTCTTTCTCTTCGACGAAACATTCTTTCTCTTCGAAGAAACATTCTTTCTCTTCGACAAAAACATTCTTTTCTCTTAGACGAAAACATTTTTTCTCTTCGACGAAACATTCTCTCTCTTCGACGAAAACACTCTTTGTCTTTCGATCACACCTCTTCCTTCTCACTCAAGCACGCCTCTTTAACCATAGAGATGGCTAATCTCTTCCCTCCACTATTTCCGCTACCACCTTTAAGACAACCGTATACCTCGTCGTGTGATTGTTCTATGAACATTCGCAATGCTCATGACGAGCTACATAACTTTTTGAGTATAGTTTATCGTACGCTAACCACCATCCGTCTTGACATTGTCAAACTCGTCGTATCTATCTTCGTTTGTTTTCTTCTTTATTATTATCATTATTATTATTATTATCGCGTACGAAACACACCGATGATACATCACCATTTCCTTCGGGACAATGTCCAAAAGGAAACATCTTCATCGAAAAGGTTGCATCTGAAGATAACATCGCCGACATTCTTTCTTTACCCATCAAGCGTGAATCGCTAAATTATCTTCGTCAAGGTTTAGGAATGATGGAACACATTCCATAAATCGTTCTCTTCTTTTCTTCTAGTTTCGATTCTAGTCCGTGTTTCATTTCATGTCGTGACAACTTAACTACTTCATCCGAAGTACTTTAAGTATTTTTAATTAGCGAAATGCAAATTAAAATGTCACTCTTTTCGAAAAATTCATCAATTTCCCCAAACATCCCTCTTGTTGGCGGTCCGGCGGCCCCCAGATCTATTCTGGCGCCCCCCAGATATATCTGGGACCATCGGCAGCAGCTTGTAATACCATTCATTATTTTTTTAAACCTAAAACTTCCTCTCTTTTACGAGTTGACGTCTATACCTAATATCTCTCTATATATCAATGGGTCATCCTCATATCCCAACACTCATAAGCATCATTGCTTATGTTTTCAAGAGTCAAGTGAATTTCATAATGAAATGCGTCTCATTATCAAACACACTCCTTACAATCGATAGACTTACAATCCATCACTTCACAATAAACCCCCTCACATACAAACCTTGGTCCTCACATCTCGCATACGTCTTGTCTCAAATTCATAGACGACTTCTCACTCCTAAACGTTTCTTCTCTCTTCTAATAGTCTTGTTACTATTAGAATTCCTCCTATATCCCTTGACAACTTAATTATTTCATCCAAAATATTTAAGTAATTTGCGAAATGCAAATGTCACTCCTTCGCTAAACTTTCCACTTTCTAGAAAGTGAAGAACTGAAAGAAGATATTCAATCTCAAGTGTTATTAAGTCACCACATTGTTGAGTCTCTCATTACTCTTCCACCATGAAAGAATTACCACCTCATCTCACATACCCTGGTATCATTTCACATACTCACCTTTGTTCCTCAACATTGTCAACCAACAAAACACCAAACAAACCTTTGAATTCCCAATCATCCACTTTTGTCTCGATAGGATCATATGCACATCAATTGTTAGTGCAAATGATATATCAATCTTTTCTATCAACCTCTCGTCAACACGTTCCTTCTTTAGTATCGATCATCCTTTCCCACTTTTTGGCTCTATGGAATCATTTTCATTCACATCCAGGAGCACATCGTCTCCATCGTCGTCTTATTTTTCTTTTTATCCTTTTAAAGTATATATTTTTTTGACATATTTCGCCAAGATATTAAGTGTCATACGTCTACTTTTAAAAGGTCATTCTCATAATATTTTGTGTCAATCAATAAACGAATCCCATTATCATTTATTAAAAGTAGGTCTAGTCTTTCTTCGTAAACATACGTGTTGAGTCTTTTAATTATATCATTTAGATTGTTGTTTTTAAAATAATGATTGCATGTGTCTAGCTTCTAACTTTCTTTTAAAGTGTCATACTATAGAATACTAACACCTAAAATGCATGTCTAGTTCCCCGCTAATATCTTGCTATATATATATGTGCACTTGTCTACTAACTTTGTTTTGTAGCACACATCCATATCTTGATTCCTTGGTGCCCTAAACAAGGGGGAGCATACACCAAGGGGGAGCACTTGCAAGCGTTCTACTCATTTAAATTGCATCAAACTTCTCAACCATCGATGGTAATTTATTTATGGATTCGTTATAGTCAATATACGAGGAATGTAATTATCATAAGGACGCAATGAGCAAGGGGGAGCTAGGAGATATATGGGTAAATAGCATGGATTTGGTTAAAGCATGATAATAGAAGACTTCAGTAGGATGATGCAAGCTCACCTTTATAGGAAGATAGTGTAGGATCCCGTTAACACTTCACTTCATACAATCGTTCACGAAATCGAACTAGAAATGAGAAAGAAATCTACTTTAAAGTCACCCTCAACCTTGAGGTCCTCTTCTTATACCTTCAACTTATATATTTGAAGTACCTACTTTCCTTTCATGCATTCTTCTCATTACAGGACCTCATCTTATTTATAACGAAAACAAAATCGCCTCAACCTTATTTCTCACATTCCTCCAACCTATATAATTGGATCATCTACCTCTTCCTCATTCCTTCAACCTACACAATCGAAGTACCTAACTTCTTATCTTGCCTACTTCTCACCTCTCATAACCTTTTCTAAACTATCCAAGAAACACACAATCACCTTCACCTTTATTTCTTATATCTTCAATCTATATACACGGAGCACCCACCTTCCTTTCATTCTTTCACACTACATATACTAGCAGCACCTACCTTCTTCTAATTCCTCCAACATATTTACCTTACCACAACTTACTTCTTTCATACCACAACCTATATGCTCCAACCATAATCCACATTATACCTTTTTGCTTCGACAAAAGGGGGAGAAGAGAGTGTAAACGAGTAACTTTTAAACTTTACTATGTGCTATAGTTTACATATTTTGTCATCATCAAAAAGGGGGAGATTGTTAGTGCAAATATTATGATATTTAATCTATACGATCTCTTTATGTTTTGGTGAGGACAAACATGTAACTTGTAATCCATAAGTAATGTCGCATGTTACTCGTAATCACAAATCAATTAATGCATACATTGCAATCAACAACACTCGATGTCATCAAGTCTGATCAACCTACGACATTTGTTTGCACTAAATCGTAAATCAACTAAAGGTATGTACAAACAAATTAAACTTGTAGGCTGATCAAAGAAAAATATTTTTTCTTAACCATTACATTTCTTACGAACAGTATTTTTATAATAAAATAAACACAAACATACTTTTTAAATAAAGAATGTTTTATTTAAAATCTAAAGTTTTGAAATCTGGTTTCCCCCCCCCAAATATAAGCTTCTATAACAGATACAACATTCCTCACAAAAAGACAAAAAGTGGAGCGTAGTCTAGTGGCGGCCCCCTTATAGGGTCGACGGCCCCCTTATATATCTGGGGCCGCCAGGACCGCCGTTGCCAGACTGTCAGCTTTCAGCTTCTATAAATAGTGGGTCACCTCCAACTATTTATACAACCCTTTTGCACGATTTTCTTTTAGTTCTTTCTGTCTTTAGATCTCACCAAATTTCTCTAAATCTTTGATCATTCAACTTGGTTAATCTTGTTTAAATGTGATCAAATTTCTATCCTTTCCTCCCTTGTCATCAAGTGCAAGAGAAATATACTTTGGCTCATCTTCAGATCCGAAGTTATGTAGTCTTGTTAGTTATGTTGTTACATTGTTACATATAGATCGAGTCCATGTCTTCTAATCGTTAGTAGTGTGTAGATCCAAATGATGTATATATTTGGATGGGTTGATTGTGGGTTGTTTAGTATTTTAGGCCTTAAAATACATTGGTGATATGGTAGATTGGTTCTAGCTAAGATTATGACTCGACATCTAGCTTAGTGTTAGAAAATAATGTAAGCGACGCGGTTACCTTGTGTTTAGGCCATAAAACACAAGGTTTGTTATGTTGTGTAAAACCTAAACATCTCAATAAGAGTAAAATGACCAAAAGCCTAATGCAAGAAAACTATTCCATAAAAGCTTAAATATAATCAAAAAAAAAAAAATTTTTTATTCATTTAAATGTTAGAAATTAATGAAAATAATAATATGAGCAATTATGAAATTTTTGTAGGATCAAAAAACTTTATGTTATAAAGAAAATTATTAAAATTTTATATATATATTATCATATATGTATATATGCAGATTATGTTTAATAATCTAATTATACATTATTATTAATATAAAATAATTAAAGATAAATACATAATAATTATGCAAATAATAAAATCTGATTTAATACTATTTGAAAGCCCATAGGACTCGGCCAAACTTGTTTATGTATATCTTTTTACATTTTCATTTGCTAAATCATTAAAAAAAGAAAAACCAAAATAAAAAATCAAGTGGCGGCACCAAAGAATTTTCCAGGACTTGTGCGATTTTTCTAAGATCATTTGAAGGCTAAGGAGTGTGGGAAAAATAGTGGGAAGATTTTATAAGGCTTTGATTCGATTTTTGGTATTGTTTTGGGTTCGAATAAGCAACCGGGTTCATAAATTCATAAAATAACTAAGGATCATCCAAGGTATTTTTACAACTCACTTTTTCATCTATAAGTTCATCTATGCATAGAAAAATGTTATGCATTTTAGTTTGATTTTATATATAAATCATATTCGAAACCTAATTTTTAGTTAAATTATGAAAATCAGCTTATTAACCATTTGTACATCCGATTTTATATTTTTCTTAGGGTTTCTTTATTCATATAATCAAGATAAAATGTTGAAAAATTTATAAATGATTCAAATAATTATTGGAGATTTATTTGTGTTTACGATTTCGAAAATAAAGGAAAAAAGGAATGAAAATGGTTCAAATGAATTAGGGTACACAAGGGTTTTGTTTATTGTCAGGTGTAATTTTATGGCCAATGATTGGGGATATTTGTGTTGTGTTGGGGAAAATTTGATTAGGGTTTGTGAATTAAATTGTTAGAACCGAATTGTTGTTATAAAGAGTTTAAGGTCTTTTTTTGTAATTTTGAAACCTTGTGTCTGATTTAAGCATGTTATTATATTTGTTATGATCTGAGAAAAATAAGTTGGGGGTAGAAAATGTCATTTTGATATTATTTATGGAAACTTACTATTTATAGAAACCTGCTATTTATAGAAACATGCTATTTATGGAAACTTACTATATATAGAAACCTGCTATTTTTGGAAAGTCTATTTGTAGAAACTCTATTTTTGGAAAGTTTAATTATAGAAACTTATTAAATCAGAAAAGTTATCATTTATGGAAAGTTAATTAAGGAAAGTCTATTTTTGGAAACTTACTATAATTAGAAGCTGCTATTTTTGGAAAGTACCCAATATAACAACAATACTAATCATAAAAACATACTAATCATGGAATATGTTAATCATGGAACGTACTAATCAAGGAATCATGCTAATTATAGAAAGTTACTAAAAATAGAAAGTTACTAAAAATAGAAAGTTACAAAAAATGGAAAGTAACCTTAATCATGAACAAGTAACATATATATGTCCTTTAACATGTAGATCGCATTAAGCAGGAGTAGCTTCCATCTTCTTATCCATCTCTTTCCGTTACTGCTGGACATAAGGTACGGATATTCCGTCCTTTCAGTAAGGACATTCTTTCTTTTCATGATTCATCCCCAGAACTGCTATGCTTCCCATTTTTATGTCTTTTGCCATGATCCTTTACATGTTTGATTTCAAGACTTATTCTATTGCCCGAGCTATATATATACGCATGACCATGATTTACATGACTTACCACCTAGTCATGGAGGTACCATGACCGTGACACATGAGGCACCTGTGTCACGACTCTTTCGCGTTGAGAGTGATTTCACGCGGCGTCCCTTTTCCATGTACCAGATTTATTCATGTTTGGGCATTATTATTCAGGGGCCGTATGGGTGCATCCTAGTTTACATGTTTACACGTTCATGGTGATTGGTTGGTGTGTGCTCTACATCCCATCACATTGGAGCTGATCCCTCCACCCATATTATTATAAGAGGTCACCCCTCTATTACATGTTGAGGCAGCCCCTCTATTATATGCATGTATTCACGACATTATTATTATGACATGTATGATTATATGAGCTCGTGGGCATTCCTTATTATTTATGTTTATACTATCCATGATATCTCATGACATCTTTACTTCGTATTACCATGCTCTTACATGTTTATTAACATATTCTTCATGGTCAGCATGTCATTCTCCAGGTTTCCTCATGACCACTTTTGATCTTTCCGCTTACTTTGTATTTACTATCCAGGTTTCATATTATTAATTAATTGTTATTAAATCTCGTTCACGGAACGTTATGCCTCAGCCGTATTTTCTTTCTCTCTTCTTATACGGAGGTTTTAGAGGGAGATTGGGCATCAGTGAGAGTTTGTGCTTAGAAGTGACATATTTAGCGTTCCTTTCTTTATATCGATACATTTTGATGTGTGTATACTATCTTGGACAATGTTTCGTCCTTTAGACTTACTTTTAGTTATTCATGTTGATCTCATATTTGGGAGCCGATGTTGATTCTGCTTTTCCACCTTGTCCTTTTGTTATCATTTATGACTGTTGCCTTTATTATGCTTGATATGACCATGGTCATGACCCGTTTCGGCCTCCTTTCGGAGTGGGTCGTTACAATTATAGGTATCTGAGCTAAAGCGTTTCGACTGTAGGCTCTAAACTTGACATGGTGAGGATTGGGTAGACATTTGGTTCCTTCAGAATCGGACGTTTATCTTCTGTCACGTTTTTTGACCTTTTAACCGTTTAAATCTATAAACCCTTTTTGCAAATGTCAGATGGTGAACACTCGTACCGATGCTGAACTCGCTGCGGCCGTTCAGGCAGCCGTGGATGCCATGCTCCCACAGATTCGCGAGCAGGTTCGCGAAGAGTACCGCACTGGTGCTGTAGCTTCGGGTAGTAATCCTCCACCAGTCACTATTCATACTTGGCTTGAGCGCTTCAATAAGCAGAAACCCCGTTCGTTCGAGAAGGCAGTAGCCCCTGTTGATGCTGAGAATTGGATCTCCCATATGGAGAAGATCTTCGACGTGATGGATTGTAATGATGCTTTTAAGACCAGATTGGCTGTGTATAAGTTCGAGGGTGACGCGTTGGCTTGGTGGAAGGCCTATAAGCAGGCCAAAGGAGGAGATGCGTGGGTCCTTACTTTGACTTGGGCAGCTTTCAAAGAGCTGTTCTTTCTTCAGTTTTTCCCTCGAGCCGAGCAAGAGCGCTTGAAGAGAGAGTACCATTCCATCGCCAAAGGAGCGGTCTGCGTTTCGAGCGAAATTGTACTGTAGTACATGCAGCGTTTCCTCCCGCCTAGCTGGTTTTTCTTGGACAGGTGCTGGAATGCAGATGAACAGGGAAGGACTTTTGTAGGGGGCTTATAAGTCAACTCTCGACCATGTCATGTGTTATACAGTTTACTGATGTTGCTCAGGTTCGGATGTTGCTCGCAACTTAGAAAATCCTTCGTTGAAGGGCGACTATGATAGGTCTGAACGTTCAACAAGAGTAACCATCCGTAAATCAAATCTTTACGACCTTGTTTTATGTTTTACCTCCTTATCCTTATAATATGTACCGTTCAACTATTCTCCAGGCATAAGAGTGGAGACCGATATCAGTCGGCCACTCAGCAGAATAGTTACCGGGGTCATGATCAGAAAAATGACCGTCAAGGGTCTGACAGGCAGGGCGGTGGTGGTAACTACCGTAACAACAATAACAACAACTACTCTCGTGACAACAACAGGTCAAATCTTAATCGTTATCGTCTTTATCTGTTATATGATATGAATCTACTCACCATATGGTACAGGAATTCTGGTGCCGGCGCGACCAAGGACAGAGGTCAGCATACCACGATCTACCAACTTGGCGTTAAATCATTTGAAATACAAGTTTATTCTACTATATGTCTCAAAGTTCATGTCTTCGATCTATCATTGAATCATTTCCCAGCAGTCCTGGGTACCCTGGAGGGTTATACTCACCTGTTTGCACACATGTGGGACGGTAGACAACCAGGAGAGTGTCCGTGTGCTGTGGTACTTGCTTCAAAATGTGGCCAGGCTGGGTTTCATCTTCAGCGGGACTGCAGTAAGAACACTGGTTGCTTGTGCGTCACTGGTCATGCTGACAAGAAGCAGACGATCAGGCGTGTCTTCGCACTTACTCAGGACCTCAGGCCGCCAATACTTCAGGTACCATCACTGGTGCATTATTTATATTCGGACGTGCAGTGTTTGTTTTATTTGATACGGGTGCGAACCTTCTGTGATATCTACCAAAGTTTGCTTCATGGTTTTACTAATTGACACTATAGTACTTGATCATGTAATATGTTATATCACGCCATGAATGACCCGCACGCATTACCCATGTATATTGAGATCTTCCTCTACAGTTTGATGACAAGATTTGTTCAGTTAATGCACTTCCCTTGGATATGTGTGCAATTTGACATAATTCTGGGTATGACTCGGTTAGCAGTACACAATGCTTAGGATGATGGTCTTTACCGTCGTGTTTTATTCGCTACATTCTTGCTCCTGAAGTTAATATATCATGGTTCCTTACCGGGAAAGAATCTAGAAGATCATTTCCGCTTTAAAGCACGTACCTACTATCGCATGGCTGTGAAGTTTTAGGCTACCATTCATGACAACGACTTTTGACGTTTCTTCTATTCATGATCAGCCGATTGTCCGAATTTCAGACGTATTTCTGGATGAAACTCCAGGGAATACCCTCCTTTTTAGCGTTGTTGAGGTTTAACATTGAGCTTATTCCAGCTGAGCCAATCTCCAAAAGCTCCTTATCGCATGGCACGATTAGTTAAAAGAGGTAGAAGGATCAGTTACAGGAGTTGTTGGGCGAGTTTTATTCGCCCGAGTTGTATCGCCTTGGGTGTGCACCGGTTTGTTTTCAAGGAAGAAGGACGGTAGATGAGAGTATGTATCGACTATCATGAATTGAACAGATCTCCATCGTAATCGTTATCCCTTCAAGTATCGATGATTTATTTGATCGAGCTTAGGGCGCTAACATTTTTCAAGATGGATTTTCCGATCTGGTTACCATCCGTTGCGAGTGAAAGAAGCAAGGACATTTCTCAAGTAATACTTTTTCGCACACGTTCATGGTATTATGAATTCTTGATTATGCTCTTTTGGTCTCACGAATGCTCCAGCTATATTTATGACCTGATGAACCGAGTTTTCATGAATTCTTGGCCAAGTTCGTCATTGTGTTCATTGATGATAGTTGGTCTATCTCTAAGTCTAAAGAGAACACGAGGAGCATCTCCGGCATGTTCTACAGATTTTACGACAGGAGAAATTATATGCCAAGTTTTCCAAGTGCGAATTTTGGTTGAGTAAGGTGGCATTTCTGGGTCACATTGTTTCAGCAGAAGGAATTACTATGGATCCGGCGAAGGTTGAGGCTATCACCAAATGGCCAAGACCGACGTCTGTGACCGAAGTACGGAGTTTTCTTGGATTAGCAGGTTATTACCGCAGATTCGTAGAGGGTTTCTCACGATTAGCCTTACCCTTAACCAAGCTTATGCGAAAAGGTGAGAAGTTTGTATGGAACGAAGAGCGTGAAACACGAGCTTTGAAGAGATTCTATAAGCCAGTAATTCATGGTTTCGCCGCCTATTCTTACTCTTCCATCTGGTTCAGGTGGATTTCAGATTTACAGTGATGCTTCTAAGAAGGGTCTTGGGTGTGTACTCATGCAGCATGGGAAAGTGATTGCCTATGCCTCACGACAACTAAAGCCCTATGAGGTGAACTATCCTACTCATGATCTGGAATTAGCAGCCGTTGTCTTCGCTCTCAAAATTTGGAGACACTACCTTTATGGCGAGTCGTGTGATATTTTTACCGATCATAAGAGCCTTAAATATATCTTCACGCAGCGAGAATTAAATATGAGACAGAGGCGTTGGTTGGAGTTATTGAAGGATTATGACACCAACATTCAGTACCATCCGGGTAAAGCAAATGTGGTGGCTGATGCTTTGAGTAGGAAGTCGGGTATGATAGCTGGTATCAAGGTGGAAGAAGGGATTATTCGTGACCTTGAGCGTTTGGATATCGAATTATGTGTTCGTGGACAGAGTGGTTTCTGGGCTAGTCTGAGGGTTGAGCCTAACCTAATTTCACAGATCAAGACAGCTCAGAAGGATGACAGAGAAATCTGGGCAATTATTCAGAATATTGATCAGCAGACCGAGTTTCGCGTTGATGACGATGGCATTTTATGGTAGGGTACTAAATTATGCGTACCAGAGGATCCTTAATTCGAGGAAGCCTTGTTGACTGAGGCCCATAGTTCTCCATTTTCATCCATCCAGATTCGACGAAGAATGTACCTCGATCTAAGCAACACTTTTGGTGGAGTGGTATAAAAGCGCGATGTGGCTACGTTGTGTCAAAGTGTTTTAATCTTCAGCAGGTTAAGATGAACCACCCAACGTTGACAAGTGGGCTATTGCAAACCGTTAGAGATTCCTGTTGGAAGTGGGACGAAAATATCTATGGGATTTTGTTACCGGGTTACACTGGACTCAGAGGAAAGCACGATGCTATCTGGGTTGTTGTAGATTCGCTTGACTTAAATCGGCCACATTTTCTTCCTATACGTAAGATTACCAGTAGTAAATTAGCAGAAAATGTTCAACAAGAAATTGTCCGATTACACGGTACTCCATCAGCGATCGTGTCAGATAGAGATCCACGTTTCAGTCTCGTTTTGGAAAGGTTTACAGAAGCTTGGGGAACCAGGCTCAAGTTTAGTACAACTTTTCATCCTGAGAAAGCAAATGAGTTGTCATCATCAAAAGATGTGTTTTTTTTGTAAATTCCATTTACATACATCATGGTTGGAAAATTCTCAGAAACTACAACATCTAATAAAAATAATGATCTCTCGAATAAATAATGATTTTTCTTAAAATTGGTATATATTCGAGAGGGAGTTTTAATTTTTTTGAGAAAATCTGAACTTTGAAAAAGAAAAAATCCCATTCAAGGACTAACTGTGCAAAGGGATCATATTCCAAGGGGGAGTCTTGAAATTTTTTCTTAACAAAATTCGGTATCAAAACCACAAGGGTCAAATCTGTCATTTCTTAAACTTATTTTCGAAAAAAAAACTCCAAGGACTAAAAGTGACACTTTCCAAACCTCAAATTCGGACGGTATAAATAGCAAAGTAATTTCATTATAAAAAAATTTACCATTCCGAATTTGATATCAAAAATAAGAGAAAATTGATTTTCCAACAAGATCGTGTTTCTGAGTTCATTACAGCGATCACAACCTCTTTCTCTTCTCAAATGTGAGGATCTTTCGGTGTTACAGGTTTTGAAAAGTTTTTTTGATGATGTTGTTGAGATCGAAATCAAATTCGATATAACTTAGGGTTTCCGAAAATGGGGGTTTTTGAAATTAATGATGGAATAAGGTTTATAATTGATACTAATTATGTTTGTGCATGATCGATTGTGATAAATGATGTCTAAAGACGAAAACTACAAATTCGACAACCGGACTAAACTCGATATGATTCAACTTTGTTAAAAATGGATTAAAACTGTATAAATGACTAATCTTGATCTGAATGGACTAGTTTTCGACAAAAATGATTAGTAAGATTTTATTTGTCATGTAAATTTAACAAAAAGGATCATTTTCGACAAAGTCAACAGGTCAAAGTCAAAATTCGATAAAGTTAAATTGAAAAAGTCAAATATCATTTTTGGAAGTGTCGAATTTGATGGAAAATGAGCAAAAATTTTGAGGACTTTGTGTGTGTTGATGATATATATCTGAATGTGTTGTAAAAAGCTCAAATGTCTTTAAATAACAATACCAGTATCTCATGTGACTTGAATGTCAAATGTTTGTGAAAAAGAACTTCAAAATTGAGCAAAAATGAACAAGTTTGATGAATAATATATTTTGTGTCAAATATGTCTATTCTCAATTGTTTAAGTGGTCTAAGTCATGCCTGGTTACGATCGTTTTCTGCATTGAACAGAAAGAGGAATGAGTGACTTGGTGACCATTCAGTTGTTGAATTAGATGTGTTTGTTTACATGGTATAAGATTCATTACAAAAAGCAAATTTGAAGTATTTCCAAATAACTTGAGTCTGATAATTCTATTCTCAATTGTTTAAGTGGTCTAAGTCATGTCTGGTTTCAACCATTTTCTGCAATGAACATAATGACGAGTGAGTGACTTAGTGACCATTCAGTTGGTGAATTGGGATTGTCTGATTTCATGTTATCAAACACAAATGGTTTTAGACATATGTTTTTTGAAAAAAATTATCAAATTTTTGTATTGTGTCAATATGATACTCTTTCACAAAAAGTTTTAAGAATTTGAATGATATCTCTTAAATTTTTCAAAATTGAGTCTTATTCAAAATCAAAGAGTATCTTCATCAATCTTGAAAGAGTATCATTACACAAAGAAGTTCTGATGAGGAATATTCTAAACAGAAAGAGAGACAAAAACCATACGCGAAAAAGCAAATCTAAAGTGTGTTTGAAAAAGAATTTCCAGAACACACAAAAAGAGAAATCAAAAGAAAAATGCGAATAAAGCGTATGGCATGTGCTAGAAAAGGCAATAATGAGCACATGAGAAACAAACTGATAAAAAATATGTTCAAAAAGAATTGCCAGAACATATAAAACAGACAGAGCGGAAAGAGAAAAAAATGTCATACAAAATTGTTTAATATCTAACATGTTATCATCACTCATTCATAATCCATCATGGCATAATCACAAAGACAAGAAAATGTTCATCAAGATGAATTATGTCCACCCAACAAACGCTATGCTCTCATGGATACCAACAATAAGATCGATCTTGATAATCAATTGTGCCTAGACAAAAGCAAAATAATAGCAAACATGCTTCCTTTATAAGAACATCATGGATGCCAGCAAGGCCTCTTTGCTTCCCTTATAAACAAAAGCAAAATAATAGCAACAAACGTTATGCTCTTATGGATGCCAGCAAGGCCTCTATACAAGAACATTAGTATCAACTTTATCTGACTATGAAAGATGATCTCTAGTTACAACAAGCTGACTTATCAATTTGGTTAGCACTAAAGATCAAGTTTAAAAGACTTATTGCTACTAATACTCCGTGTAAATCTTCTACCATTTGCCCAAGAAATCAGGACGATCATCATGATGACGCTCATCTTGAGGGGGAGAATAGTGCAAAAAGGCAGAAGATATCTGAGCATGAAACTTATGTCATGGGAGAATCTTCATCTGGTCAGGCTAATGAAAGTAAACCAGGTCTGTCAACATCAGGTAATCAAGAACAATTAGTTGATTTTGATTTCTGGACGGATAAATATGATACAGATTGTTAGTGCAAATATTACGATATTTAATCTATACGATCTCTTTATGTTTTGGTAATGACAAACATGTGACTTGTAATACGTAACATAAAGTGCGCAAATTACTCGTAATCACAAATCATCAATGCATACATGCATCAACAACACTCGATGTCTCAAGTCTGCATCAACACCGACATTTGTTTGCACCCGACGTAAATCACATAAGGTATGTACAACAAATGATAACTGCTAGGAGGATCAAAGAAAAATATTATTTTTTTCTTTAACCATTACTTTCTACAAAAGTATTTTTTCAAAAATAAATAAAACACAAATACCCTTTTTATTAAATGAAATGTTTTATTTAAATATAAAAATTTGAAATCTAGTTTTACCCCCAAGATGAAAGCTATATACAGATTATAACCTTCCCACAAAAAGACAAAAAAGATATGGGAGTCTAGGCTGGCGCCCTTATATATAACGGTGACCGCCGAGAACCGCGTTGCCACGACTGTCAGTTTCAAGCTTCCTAAAATAGTGGGTCATCTACACTGTATTTCAGACAGAACCTTTTGCACGATTTTTTTCCATTCTTTTCTCTTTTGATCTCACTAAATCTCTCTAAATCTTTTGATCATTAAACTTGGTTAATCTTTTTTAAATGTGATCAAAATCTTCTATTCTTTCCTCATTTCCTCAAGTGCAAGAGAAGAACTTCGTCTCATAAAGATCCGTAGTTATGTGTCTAGTTAGGCCATTTGTTACATTTGTTACATTATAATCGCAGTCCATGTCTTCCAATCTTTTGTAGTGTGCCAGATCAAATGATGTATATATTTGGATGGGTTGAATTGTAGTGTTGGTGGTATTTTAGGCCTTTAAAATACATTGGGATGTGGTAGATTGGTTCTAGATAAGATTAGGACTCAATCTAGCTTAGTGTCGGAAAATAATGTAAGCAACGCGGTTTATGTGTTTAGGCCATAAAACACAAGGTTTGTTATGTTGGGCCATAAAACATAACGGGTTTGGTTGTACCCGAAGAAGGACTCGACATCTAGCTTAGTGTCGGAAATAATGTAAGCATTGGTATAAGGTTTTCTCCGCCAAAAATGAGCTTGTTGAATTGTGAAGTAACTGCTCGAGTTGTTTGTTATTATCGAGGAGTGGTGTAGTGCGAAGAAGAAGCTTCGTGATCCCGACCCAACTATAAATCATCATGTCGGTTTGCATTTCTTTTCCTTTCTCTTTACTTATGTCTTTACATTTATCGCTTTATTTTTACACTTGCATTGTGCTTATGATTGTGTATGTTGTGTTAGTCATGGTTGTGTAGCTCTTTGTAGTAAACATTGTGAGTGTGGATATATTGGTAGAATATGCGCTAGTAATTGTAAATCCATTATTGACACTTCTCATATTGCGTCAAACTTGATTGGTGATTTGATACAAATGATCTAGTCCGGAAACCTCTTCTGAAGGCGGTCCCTTTAAATATGGCGGCCCCCTAATGTACTAGGCGGCCCCCATATATTTATAGGACCGCTGACAGAGAGTGATATAATCTTTGATCTTAAATTTTTTAAAGAAAACGTATTCACCCCCCTCTACGGTTTTTAAAATTGGTATCAGAGTCAGATCGCTCTAGTTTTCAAAACAAATGGTTTTTAAAATAGAGTATGATCCATGTATTAAATTATCCATGAAGGAGGATTAAATATAAAAAGTGTTTTGTTGTTTGATTCATACTAGTTTTGTTATTAAATATACTTCGTATACTAGCTTGAAGGAAATTTTCTCAAAAGAACTTAGAAGTTGCCAACTTATGTTTGTCTAAGTCGTAAGAGTAGAAATGATGTCTAAAACACGAAATTTGTGTGTTGTGGAAACAATTTTTAAAGTCTATGTTCTACAGTTAAGTCACAAATTGATTTTAAACAATAAAAAGTGTTTTGGGGTCTCGGGTGGCGGTCTCATAAATGTTAGGGCGGGTCCCTTAAATAAAAAATATTTTTATTTCTGGGGTTCGTAACCGTTTGGGGCCGCTTGGTCTGTTTCGTTAGTTTTTGGCAAACTTTGAAAAAAATCATATTATAAAATCAACTGTAAGTCCATGAAAGTCGTTTTGCACCGCCATTTCGAAGATTAATTGTGGTCTACTTCTTTTAAAAGGAACTTCCAAGATTGCATTCTTTAAATTTTAAATAGGTCAGAATTCAAATACTATCTTAGTGGTCCCAAAACTTTTTGTTTTCGTTTTGACGTAAAACTTGTAGTTTACGTTTTCTTTCAAGCCAAGCATTTCTAGTCAATGTATCTTTGAAAAACGGTACATTTATATTTTCAAAAATACTTGATCTTAATATTTTTTTGAATGGAAGAGGAACTTATTTTATTTTCTACAATCAACATTCAATAGCTAAGTATCATGTTTATATCTAATACACAATAACAACGACGAATATTCTTAAGTGTTATGCTGCATGATTATGTGTGTTTACTTTTGTTTCAACTTGGTTAATAGATATAAATAAGTAATCATTAGTATTTGTAATTGAGCTAATTATATATTTAAACACATGTGCCATGCATGCTATTTGTATGTTACTAGTTTTTGGATTATGCCTAATAAAAATTACGCTAGATTTCTTGTATTAAGTTGCAAAATTGTTTGTGCATTGCATATAGGCATAGATCACTATATTTTCAAGTGTTACATAAACATCTTGTAGGTCATTTTGAGTGTAGTAACCCACTTAGGAATGAGAGATTAATAGTTTGTCAAGTGTGTGGAAAAATAATGTCCCAAGATCATATATTAAAACCCGTCACTAAAATATTTCCAACACATCAACTCTTTTCCAAAAATATGTCTAAATCTTTTCATTATCTTGCGGTGTTTGACCTTGGTTTGGCTAAACAAAATAAAATATTGTATTAATATACTGGTAATTAAGTAAAAGAAATTGTATTTTTAAACTTTGTTTGTGCTTGCATTGTTCTAACATACACACATAATTATATTCTTTTTATAAACGTATAGTGTTTTACAAAAGATGCGTGTTGTATTAAAATGGTTAGAAAAATAATTCATATACTAATAAAATGTCAAATACTATGCATACTATGCATAACAACAAATAGTTTTTCGCACACACAAAATATATGACAATCTTGAAGTAAGAAATTAACTTGTCATTATTCATCAACCTCACACTTATAACTAGTCTTAAGATTAGTGGAACACACTATGAAAATCTTTATTTGTCTTCTTTTAAAAGAGTGTTCGTGAGGGTCAAGAAAGATTTTAAATATATATCAACTCATTATTCAAACTATGATTGATGTTATTATCGAATCTAATTAACAAGTTTTCGAGTATAGACAAGAAATCGAAATTTTATTTGTCTAGCTTAAAGATTATATCAAAATACAGCAAGAGATATTATATTAAACCTACATACTCAATCACACTCGATTGATATTAAAATAATGACATCCCTTTCCAAGACGATAAGAATAAGCATCGGATCATAACTCACACTTGTGTAGATGATGTCATATTGAGTCTACTTGTCCAATAGTTGTGTTCTAAATATTTGACAAAAATATGCATAAAATACACAATGAAGTAGGATTGACGACTTGAATGTTTTGTCCAAAATACTCAAGTAGTTTACCTTGCAATGCAATTGGTAAAGTTGTCATCTCTGAAAAGCCAAACATGAGCAAGCGCACAACATATGTAACTTTGCTCAAACAATTCAAAAGCACAACTCAAAACTCATACTATCTTCTCATCAAAACTCTCTCTTACTTTATCAAATAAGCATAATATTTCTTCTTCACCAAATGAGAACCCTTTAACCATCTAAGGTTAGGATTAGGAAGAATTGAACATATTCCACAAACCATTTTTGTGCTTTCTTTCAATAGGTGATCGTAAGAGGATTTTGAATATGAAGATGATTATTATTCAAACGATAATCAATCTCATTATTCAATCTAATTACAAAATTAGAATATGAACATGAAATCGAGACTAGGATTTATCTAGATCACAAAAATATCAATCAAATGACCATAGATATTTTTCTGAGTCTACATGTTTAACCATCCTTGGTTATTACATGAAATCACGAAGTCGATTGCAAGACAACAAGATTAGTCATCAAATTGCAACTCACACTTGCAATGAAGATGTTTCATTAAGTCTAAAGTGTTCAAATGTTTGTGTTATTAGCTATGGTCATATTATATATACTAAACTTAACACACTCTAGTGGATTGCGACTCTATGAATTTCCTCAGGAAACTCATAAGTACTCCAACCTTGATAAGCCATGGACTTGGATGTCATTTCGAAAACTCAACCAAGAAACCCTTATATTATTAAGGTTTCACTTTAATACCTAACATCAACACGATCTCCCAAATATGGAAAATGATCATTGCCCAAATTTGGCACCTTCACGGATTGATGGATCCTTCGTCCTAGATTTTTCTTCAGTTTAGGTAGATCCTCCATATGGCATTAGATTTAAACATCTTCCTCTTGTCAATTTCTTGTTTAAAAGTTAAACATACATGTAACTAACCTTTTGGTAAATTATTATTATTTCTACAAAGAAATATTCACAAGATCTATTAAGGTAAATAACCTTAATTGGATTTCTTTCATAAAAGACATGCAAACGTGCATTCTTTGAACACTCTCATTATAAAGCATTACACATTGTCACTCTTAAGCATACTCCTAGGTTCTAGATGACTCATTCTCTCTTATCCTTACAATAACTTGCTTGCTCTCTCATTCAATCTTAGAATTCCACACATCTTGAACCTAAATTAAAGCATGTTAGTTGGGTCATATTAGACCTCGTATGAAAAGACAATACACATTTTATCTTTGCTATACTTCATTAGGAAAATATAGGAATTCTATTTTGTCTAACATCAGAATGACTACTAGAGAATCTCTGGCACTAGAAATTCAATTTGACCTAACGGTTGAATTGATTCCAAGAGTGAAGTTGGGTTCGTGGTATAACTCGTAAAAATGGTCGAGTTTAGCCTGAATTGAGCACCACTAGTGATAGTCTCATATTCATTCTCTAATTTGATTAAATGGCTCTTCTTAAATATGCCTAATGATAGTCTACATTGATGGATTTTGTATCTCATTAGGAGTGCACACTAAGCAAGTAGAAATTAGGTTTCTCCTTAGTCAATCTAGACAACCTACACCTCACATATGTGCTTTGATGTTTCAAGATGATAACTTGCTCTCATACAATGTAATTATATGCCTTCATGATTATCTTAATGGTCAACGTTTATTTGCTTAGCTATTGAATGCATGTCTATTGTAAAGGCTCTTGTCTTTTTCTAGCAATTTAGATAAAATATTTCTTAGTTTATCTAAATGACACATGCTCCTAAATGCTAAATGCTAACATGTTTTACATGACGATTACATTTAAAATCATCATGTTTTGTATGCGTCATTTTACATGACTTACGTGTTAATTGTGCACCTACACTATGTTAGCTTAATGTATGACAAATAACGTTTAAATGTCATATAGTCTTACACATTAATCTTGTTGATTATTGTGTTGATGCATGCTTAGATAAACTTCCATGTCTATATCTATATGTCTTATGCATCTAGGTATATATATTTTCTCACACTAGAGTATTTTTCTTTGCGTCCGTGTCACAAATCGAAAAAGTCAAAGAGAGTCGTAAAATGGTCTTATATCTCCTAGAGTCTTCATTCACACATTCTCTTAATCATCATCTCGCTTGCTTCCGAATAATCCACTCTTTTGACAAGGAAAGATAACATACAAATCCAACACTCCTCCTAGTAGGTTTGACAACTTAAATATTTCATCCGAAACACTTAAGTATCTTTAACTTGCAATTGCAAACGTTAAAGGTCATATCCGAAAATCCATATTCAAGCCTTTTAACAATATAAGTTAAAACGCTCTCCTTTTTTCATTGACGAAAACATTTTTTCTCTTCGACGAAAACTTTCTTTCTCTTCGACGAAAACATTTTTTCTCTTCGTCGAAAACGTTCTTTCTCTTCAACGAAAGCATTCTTTGTCTTTCGGGAAATTGCGATCACACCTCTACATTCTCACTAAATCACGCCTCTATAACCATATATATGGCTAAGTTCTTTCCTCCACCATTTCTGCTTCCACCTTTAAGACAACTTCATACTTTATCATGTGATTGTTCCATGAACATTCACAATGCTCGAGAAGAGCTACACAACTTCATGGGTGCTATTCATTGTACGCTTACACCATCCGTCTTGACTTTGTCAAGCTTGTCGCTTCCATCTTTGTTTGTTTTCATCTTTATTTATTTTTATTATTTCCCACTCGCGGACGAAACACATCGAGATACGTCACCATTTACTTCGGGACAATGTCCAAAAAGGAAACATCTCCATCGAAGAAGTTGCGTTTGAAGATAACATCATCGACATTCTTTCTTTACCCCTCAAGCACGAATCGTTCAATTGTCTTCATCTAGGTCTAGGAATGATGGAACACATTCCGTAAATATTTCTCTTCTTTTCTACTAGTCTCGATTCAAGTCTATTTTCTATTCCATGCGTCGTGACAACTTAACTACTTCATCCGAAGTACTTTAAGTATTTTAATTAGCGAAATGCAAATTAAAATGTCACTCCTTTCACAAAATTCGTCAAAAATCAAGCCCTCTCCTGTTGGCGGTCCGACGGCCTCCAGACCTATTCTGGCGGTCCCCAGATATATCTGGGACCGCCGACAACAGGCTTGTAATACCGCTTATTCTTTTATAAATCCATAACCAAACACTCCCTCTCTTTAGCTGCTACGAGCTGATGTCTACTCTACACCCAAACCTATGCCCAATATCTCTTTATAGATCAATTGGTCATCTAACACTCATAAGCATCGTTTCTTATGTTGTCAAGTGTCAAGTGAATTTCATAATTAAATGCATCTCATTCTCAAACTCAATCCTTACAATCACTATACTCACAATCTATCACTACATAATAAATCTCCCCACATACAAATCTTAGTCCTCACATCTCGTAAAACATCTTCTCTCACCTCAAATGGCCTTTTCACTTCTAAACAGTTCTTCTCACTTTCAATAGTCTTTTCACTTATAATAGTCTTTCTACTTCTGATGTTCTTCTCACTTCTAAATGTTCCTTTTCACTTCTAATAAGTCTCCTCACCTCCAATGTTTCTTCTCACTTCTAAACATTTCTTCTCTCTTTTACTAGTCTTGTTCCTATTAAAAATCCTCCTATATCTCTTGACAACTTCATTATTTCATCCAAAATATTTAAGTAATTTGCGAAATGCAAATATCACTTCTTCGTAAAACTTTCCAATTTCTAGAAAGTGAAGAACATAAAGAAGATATTTAATATTCAAGTGTTATTGAGTCACCACATTATTGAGTCTCTCATTATTTTTCTACCATGAAAGAACTACCACAACATTTTACATACCCACCTTTGTTCCTAAACATTGACAACCAACAAAACACCAAACAAACCTTTGAATTCCTAATCATCCACCTTTGTCTCGATAGAATCACATGCACATAAATTGTTAGTGCAAATGATATATCAATCATCTTTGACAACCTCTTGTCTACACGTTCCTTCTTTAGTCTCGTTCATCCTTCCCTATATTTCGGCTCTATGGAATCTTTTTCATTCACATCCAATAGCATATCGTCTCCATCCTCATCTTATTTTTCTTTGTATCCTTTTAAAGTATATATTTTGGCACATCTCGCCAAGATATTAAGCTACAATTGTCTACCTTTAAAAGGTCATTTTCATAATATTTGTGTGTCAATCAATAAATGAATCCCACTCTCGTTTATTAAAATTCGGTCGAATTGTGATTAAACAAACGTCTCGAGTCTTTTTATTTTAATCATTTAGGTTGTTGAGTATAAAAGAATGGTTGCATGTGCCTAGTTTTTACTTCTTTTTTCAAGATGTCATATTTTAGAATAATAACACCTAAAAGTGCATGTCTAATTCCCTGCTAATATCCTACTATATATATGTGCACTTGTCTACTAACTTTGTTTTGTAGCACACATCTATATCTTGATTCTTTTGTGCCCCAAACAAGGGGGAGCATACACCGAGGGGGATTACTTACAAGCATCCTACTCATTTAAATTAAATTCATTGAACATATTGAGTTTCGATGGTAATTTATTTGATCCATGGATCCGCTAGAGTCACTTTGCAAGGAATGTTATTATTAAGGGGTGCAATAAGCAAGGCGGAGCTCGAAGATATGTGTGTAAATAACATGAAGTTGGTTAAACCGTGAAGATAGAAGACTTCACTGGGATGATGCAAACTCGCCTTTTAGGAAGATAGGATATGGGATCATCAAATACAATGAAGGGTCCATTCATACTCTAAATACTTCACCTCCTCCATTTTAAAATCACTTTCAACATTTAGGTCCTATTCTCTCACCTTTAACTTATACACTTGAAGTACCTACCTTATTTTCATGTCTTCTTCTCATTTCTCACGACCTCGTCTAAACTCTCCAAGAAACACAAAATCACCCTCACCTCTATTTCTCATGACTTCTCTTTATACCTCGAACCTATATACCCCGAACACTTACCCTCTTTTCATACCTTCTTCTCATTCATCCAACCTATATACCTGGAGCACATACCCTCTTCTCATGTCTTTTTCTCAAACCTCCAACCTATATGCTCCAACCATTATCCAAAGAATACATTTTTGCTTCGACAAAAGGGGGAGAAAGGAGTGTAAACGAGTAACTTTTAAACTTTACTATATGTTATAGTTTACATATTTTGTCATCATCAAAAAGAGGGAGATTGTTAGTGCAAATATTACGATATTTAATCTATACAGTCTCTTTATGTTTTGGTGATGACAAACATATAACTTTTAATACGTAATGTAAAGTGTGCAAGTTACTCGTAATCACAAACCATCAATGCATACATGCATCTACATCTCTCGACGTCTCAAGTCTTCATTAACATGGACATTTGTTCACACCCGACGTGAATCACATAAGGTATGTACAAACAAACATTAAACTTGTAGGATGATCAAAGAAATAAGTATCTGTCTTAAACTTTACATTTTTATAAATGTAACAAAACAATTTTTCAAAAATTAATTAGACAAATTATTTTTGAATTATAAAGAAATGTTTTATGTGGTAATTATTTCAAAATTCAAATCTGGACATTTTCTCCCCTAAATCAAGTCTGATTTTCACCAGATAAATATTTCACCACAAGAAGACAAAAACAGAATCATCTGGCGGGGCGGCCCCCATAAATATACGGCAGTCCCCAAGGGCCTCCTAATATATCTGGGGGCCGCCACTTTCAGACAGCAGTTTTTCAGATCTTATAAATAGTATGTCACTTCCAACTATTTTCACAACCTTTTACACAAATTTCTTTCAGTTCTTTCTCTCTCTAGATCTCACTAAATCTCTCTAAATTATTTGATCATTTAACTTGTTTAATCTTGTTTAAATGTAATTCAATCTTCTATCCTTTCCTTCTCCCCTCAAGTGCTAGAGAAGAACTTTCGTCATCGTCAAGATACGAAGTTATGTAGTCTAGTTAGTCCATTTGTAACATTTGTTATATATAGATCGAGTCCATGTCTTCTAATCTTTAGTAGTGTATAGATCTGAATGGTGTATAAATTTGGAAGGGTTGATTGTATGTTGGTTATTATTTTAGGCCTCAAAATACATTGGTGAAGTGGTAGATTGGTTCTAACTAAGATTAGGACTCGACATCTAGCTTAGTGTCAGAAAATAATGTAAGCAACTTGTATGGTTTTCCCTAGTGAATTAACTCTTGAGTTGGGTACTCGAGGAGTGGAGTAGGGCGAATAGGAGCTTCATGACCGAACGACTATAAATCATCGTGTCCGGTTTGCATTTCCTTTTACTTATCTTTTTATGCTTATATTTACATTTATCGCTTTATATTCATATATGCATGATATATATGATTGTGTGAATAGTAGTTTATATTGTTGTGATTATATTTATGCCATGGATATTATGTTTAAGGTTATGTCATTGGATATGTTCTACTACCATATGTATAGTTATTATAGAACTAGTATTAACACGCTTCATATTGCGTCACCATTGATTGAGTATTTGATACTAAAGATCTAGTCCAAAAGCTTCGTATGGAGGCGGTTCCTATAAATCAATCAGTCCTCATATATGTATGGGACCGTCGGCAGGATGACATTTAATGGTTGGCTATAATCCCCCTCCTCTACGGTTTCTATAAAAACCTTAAACTTAAACCTAGTAGTTACCCTTATAACATCCTTCTTAATAATAAAGACAAGTTCCTTGATCTTCTTTTATTTGCTTCTATAACAAATGGAATTGCAAAACCTATTGTGGATACCTCTTTAACAAATGCTAATATCCAAGCTTTAGTCCTCGATTATCAAGACCTTATTAAGGTTGAAGACCCATCTATGGTGTTTTTTGTGAAGCTAAAGGACTTGAATTCAATGAGTAATATGTATGTGATCTATAGAAATAAAGGTTTTATGAAATTGAAAATTCATCATGTTGGGGGCCTTTAAATATGCATTCAATTCCCTTTGAGTTCATCGGAAAATAACTTCCAAACTATGCTTCCTTAAAGAGTATTTATTCTTGCATCAAAACTGCTACACCATCTTGTAAAGTTGATGAACGTATGATCTGGATTAACATTGTTGGTCTTCATTTATATGCGTGGGGATCAAATCCATACAAGAAAGTAGCATATATGATTGGAAAATTCATGTTTTTTAAAGCTGATGAATCGACGGAAATGAGTTCACGTAGGATTTGTAATACTACTAAGTCGCATAATTTTATTTCAGAAAGAGTGTTAGTTTAAGTACACGAGGTGAATTATGATGTTCATGTGCATGAGTTAGGAACATGGAACATAAATATTGTTGACGAAACACTTGATTCCTCTGACAACATAGATGTCAATGGTATGGTAAAGGTGGAGGATTCTGTAGAAGAAAATTCTTTGGCCGATTTTAACGACATGAATGACTTGAAAGAAACTATAAACGAATTGGCAAGCAACAAAATTCAACATCTAATTAGCAAAGAGAA
>BQNB010004722.1:69913-103652 GCA_026074375.1 Tanacetum coccineum | reverse complement strand
CAAAACAATTTATCTAATTACCGTGATTATAAAACAATACATTTTGCATGACAATTATGCTAACTAACATACAAGCTAATATGCAATTCAATCCAATCATATCAAACCAACAAATCATATACTGGGTAGGCGTACCCATCCGATCCCTCATAACCAACACTCGATGTCCATTGACATGCCAAACACAGTACATGCAAGTCAATCCAATCAACCACTCAAACACCAAGCAGATGACCTCAATCGCTCTTGGATCATACCAAATCCTTTTTCTTACTAGCTCAGGCCATAGATACCCGCAAGTAATCCTCCTGACTCGGCAACATCTCAATATCACATCACATAACCAAATCTCTTTCCCTCTAGCTCAGGCCATGGATACCCGCAAGTAAATCACCTGACTAGGCAACATCTCAATATCACATCTCAAAACATATAGCACATAACACATATCAGTCACATAATAGTCCATGCTTTTACACTAACACATAATCACATAAATTTAAAACTCATTTCAACACTTGCATCATTTCCATCCCAAGTTTAATACAATGTAAAAAGTGGGACTATGTAACTCACCTGAATGCTCAAAACATAACTTCTAATTCCTATCACGCAACTATACAAATAAATAAACACGGTTACACGCGACCAAGCTAAAAGCTCTAGTCCATGTAACACACATATGATAGATATCTAAGGGTTTGATTAACCATCATAGGTCACCCCGATACCATGCCCAACCTTAACCACTTCATTAACACATTACACTAGTTAACTACAATTTATTTAAAAACGCAGAATTTTAGTGTATCGTTACTAACTTAAAAACCTTACTTACTGACCTTCATAAATTATTCCAAAAATCACCTAAGTTCATTTATGAGTTTACTAACTACCTTGCGATTCCTAACTACTCTACATGTGTAACTATCCCAAATAAAATCCAACTTTAAAACTGTCCCAATTCAGATCTGATTGCATACTAAAATATATGGCCCTAATTACCATACTTAGACACACAATCAGAAGCTATCCTTCTAGGTTTCTTCATACACATATTGAACCTAATCACTGTAGATTGGATATCACTAATTCCACTTTTAAGTTATGGTTTTACCCTCCTAAACATGACCTATTTCTGACCCGTATTTACTCTTTTGACAACTTTTCTTGTAACCAACATTTGACCAACTTCTACAACTCAAAATCATTCGAGGCCGGACTTTTTAAAAAATAGACTATTTGAACTACAATTTAGGCTCTTGAATCATATCAAAACACGTTTTTAACATCTAGATATCACCAGTTGAACACAACCCTAAACCCTAACATGCATGATCATAACCCTTAACTAACCCTAGATCCATCACATTATTTGTTACATGATTTCAAAAAGATTAAACAAAAGCTTAATTGAAACATACCTAGACCTTTACTTGATCACACTTGAATCACACCTTGAATCTTGATAAAAAAATTATTTTTTTCTCTTCTTTTGAGGGCTTCGACCGAACTCAGGGAGAGAGGCAGAGAAAAGTGATTTAGGGTTTTATTGTTTTTGTATTTATAATCCTTAGAATCCTAATTATAGTCAAACTTTGTTTTTTTTCTTTTATCCCTAACCGGCCGAATAAACTCCCCATATATATTTTTTTTAATTATTATTATTTACATAATTATCTTCATTACCTTAAGTTTTTAAAAAAACCTAAGCTAATTTGGGTAAACCTTTTTACATAAACGCAACTTACTAATCCTTCTAAAAATAACTTTCCATTCCACATTTCACTTTCTATATTTAGAAAGTCTACTATAAATATCCAAATTTCACTCACCTCACATATTTCCAACATGATACGTTTCCCATAAACGCTTTACACAGAATCATCCAACTATTGACGTAGCATTGCATGCAATACGTCATTCCTTTCCATTATCACTATACGTGAACAAATGGAATACTCATCACCAAATACAAACGCACTCAAAATGAGATGATCATTCACCTCAAAATGATAGCATACACCTATTTAAACCACTTAGCACACATATATAACACATAGCACACAAGAAATCATACAAAATGAACTCTTAGCCATTTCTAAAGGTATCACTAACCTGATTAAATCACGGATGTCACAACACAAATGAAGATGGATAAATGAAAGTAGCAGTGAAGCAAAAAAATATATGGTGTACTCTTTTTAACCTATGCTTGATACTAAAAGGTTAAACTTTATTCTGAATTACAAAGTTTAGAGAGGCATGATATAACCATATACTGACTAAACCTATAATCTCTTCATAGTTAGTTAAGCATATAGCAACAAGCTAACAGTGAAGGCAATATTACATGTATAACTTGGGCTGAGATTAATCAGGCTTGATGGTCCTTTATTCTATTAAAATATCAAAGGACTTCACATCGCAAATACCATGCTTACTGCGAATATATAAAGGTATCAAGCTGCTATAGCAGGTGTAGGCTTTGAAATTATTATGCGCTTAGATCATGTGATCGTTTGACTTATAATTCACTTTACGTGTTTCATATTGGTTGCCATTGCTTAAGGTTTGTTGCTAAATCGAATGTTTTTTGTAACTTTTGTAATGTATTAGGAATCGGTAGAAGTTTTACATTTGATACACCAGATAACAAAAATATGTATGATAAGATAGCCGTGTAATTAGAATTGGAGGCTTTTACAAGCTTTTGATAATGTGCTAATCTTAACTTTCCCCCCAAAAAGCAAATAGGCTAAAGCAGTTTAGATAGTCCAAACACTTTAGTCTCTTATTTTCATAGTTGCTGAATTTAATGCCTGCTATCATTTTACCATCTAAAGGATAATACGATGTATGCTATTTCTTAATGTGGGTTGTTTTTTTCAAAAAGGATTTGATCTTGGTAACTTTTGATTAAGTGTTTATGATATTATGTGAATAAGAACTAGTCAAAACATGTTTCGTTATATTTATTTTTTGGTGCAGGTCAATATAGGGTGGGTTGAGGCGATTTGTGTAACTCTCAATTATCCCGATATGGGAGCTCGGGACCTCGAGTGTCATGTTATAACAAATAAGCCTTTAAGTTTCATTGCATTTCATAGTTTCATATGTTACTAATAGATATTACATATAACAAACATAATAATCATCTAAGTAGTGTTTCAATATTTGCTTATTGCAAATAATCTCACCATTATTTTCAATGGTTGCAATAGGCTGATAGTGAAATTCTAAGTAGCAGCTTTCCAAAGAAAATAATTCCTAATGCTTTGAACATGTAAACATACCACTATGTATCAATCGTGATATAACACAACTAACATTTGTTTTGAATTTCTTTCTTGGGAAAATGAGCGTTGAATCCTAGAAATGGTGTTTGGATTTGCTTATTTTGGAAATTTTTTAGAATGCAGTGATTTGTTGAAAAAAAATAAGTCAAATCTATTTTTAAGAAGTTTTAGGTTAAATATGATGCTAAAATATTAGGCTTGATTTCATCTTGAATCAGCGTTTAGTTTAAAATGTTTTGAAATAAGTTTAGATACATGCATATAACGGTAAAAGATGAATGTGCCTTTATGGCGTGGACAATTACCTAAAGTAACGGTCAAATATAAGGATAAGCAACCCATCGATTTTGTTGATTCATTGTTATGGTTTATGTTTTTTCTTATTTATTAACTCATTATGTTTTCTTTTTATCATCTATTAGTTTCATTTCCTATATATAGCTTTTTTTAATTTGCTCTAGATTATATATAGATCACAAATTTTGATATTCTGGATTTTTGATTATGACACCCTAACGACCCTCCTCCTACTCCTAAGCCTAATCCTTCTATCTTCTTTGAAGTCCCTAAACACCCTCCCCTAAGTATCTCGAGAAAAATCCAAGTGGCAATCCCATGCTAGCCGTGGTACGAATACCCAAAAAGTCTAAACCCGATCCACCTAAACCCGCTGCTCCACCAAAACCAACTTCAGTGCCACCACATGTTGTCTTGCAGCCCCAACCAGTGAAGATGCATGATCCAGTCCCACAAATTTTCATCGATGCTTTCACTCCTGTCAGTCTCTCTCTCCGATGACACATCCTTTCAAGACAAGCGCAAGGTATTATTGCTTACTCTGTTTTCCTGTTCAAATACTTGAAAGACCATAAGTTTGATCGTTTTGTTGATTAATCAGGACAAAATGAAGCCCTGAAGCGCTTTCTTTTGGAAAGGAAAAACAACCCTTTTCAGTGAAAAAGAAGGCATATACATATGTGTATAATTGTATCTTACGTGGTTACTCATTTACGCCTTCGTAATTAGGAAGAATGTGTATGCTAGAAAACGGTGTATATACAAACAGTAAAGTAAGGATCATTATCACAGTAAATTCTGCATGCTACAAACAGAGGTATATATACACAATTGCATTTAAGGGTGTTTGTCACAGTAAATTATTTGTGAAACAAGGAATGTTTGCTAAATGATCGGGTTAACAACGCAAGTTTTTGTACAGTTTGGGTTGGGCTGAACTGGCAACAAATTTGTTCAGAAATACTTTTGTTTGTACATAGAAAAATAAAAGTTGTGTTTGCAGTCAGAAGCTTATCAAAGCTATGTAGAAGTTAATTTTTATATTAATATTGATCTTTAAATTTACAAAGTACTTGAACAACGAATCGTTGTAGTTTAACAAATTTATTTTTGTAGGATGGGACCAAGGACTGTTGGGAATGTGTGTGAAGTGTAGCTTCAAGATACCATCCAAAAGGGGTTACGGAGAGCGTGGTTCACCACCTAAAATACCAGGTAATTCTCACTTCTTCTCATCTTTTGTTTATCCTAAAGGCATAGGAAGAAAAGAACTATATACAACTTTACTACTTACAAACAGCGACCCTTTTACCTTAATTTGTAAAAGATAGCTTCTTCAAGTAGGCCTTAAATGGTAATCTTATGCACATCTCCTATGTATAAGACTTATTGATTTGAATACATGTTGGCTAAAAGCATGCATAGGTAGTAAAACATGTTCAAAATGGGTCAAAACACAAGTCGGGTCTGGATTATCTTAAACACCTTTTGTCTGATCTTGAAAACTTTACAATGGATAAGTTTTTTGCTAAATATCATCACAGATCATTTACTATGACAGAAAGTTCTCATTTTTCTTAAGTAATCAATTAAGTAAATTGTATTCCTTAAATGCTGAAATAAGGGCTCAAATATGTGTGCTTGGTTATGGTTCAGGGGGTGTGGTGGGGGTTGTGGTTCAAGGGGTGTCGTTGTCATGTTTCTTTATGGGGGATTAAAGATATCCCTTACTTCAAGTTATAATGTTGCATAACAGACCACCCAAACTAAAACATAATTTATATCTAACTTGACTTTAAATAGGTGTTTGTATTAAATACATACACACACAGACAACCATGACATCACAGACACATTACTAAGAATTTATGATGTCTTAGCAGATTGACTAAATGGTTACTTTTTCATTTTCAAAGCCCCTTTGTATATTTCTCAACTAGCTTCATAGCCCGCCCGATGGGTAGGCTAGCTTCATTTTAGTACATAGTAAATCTTACGTGTATGTTTTGTTTATGTCGATGCAAAAGTATATAACTATCATTAATAGATAATATACAAATGAAATGGGATGAGTTTTGTGTTATGTATACAAAACCTTGATATCAAACAAACTTTCTTGACATACGAAAGGTAGTAAAACATTCAAATACAAACTAATACTTCCTTGTAAACAACATTTTTTGTTGAATTTGAATAATTCCCATCTTTGTCACAACAAAGAACCTTTAATCCATTCTTGCTCTTTACTCGTGATACGGCAACATATAGTAGTCCATGTGAAAATACGGGTCTTCTTAAAAACAAACCAACCTATGAAAATGTTGAAGTGTTTTATTATAATGATATAAAGGGTAAATCTACTCAAGTGTATTTATAGTTATACCAACATGTGACAAAGTATGTCCTTGGCTTTGATCAATGGTCATAGCAAAACAAACTTAAATAGGAAACTGACGTCTGTTCAATTTGAACGACATCTTTCTGTCGGTCGAGCTAATAATCATACGCGGAATAGCATATATTGCACCAACACTTCCACCAGATATGATTTTGGCTTTGATTATGTTGTTTCCCATTCTTAATACTTAAAGCCTTGTTCCATTGCATAGCACGACTTTTTGATCAATGTTATGCATAAACATTATAGGAGTGCCTATATTTAACTTAATGCTATGGTGGGGAATACCAGACATCCTTAGACCGTTGAGGAACTCTGTAGTGTATATCGAGTCATCAAAATTAGAATCCTCATCAGCCAAGCAAACAGAATCTGAAGATTCATACTCCTTCTCATCACCTCTAAGTAGAGCCAGCATTCGTTGATTTATAATATCGATCATTTCATGGGTTGGAGGAAGGATTGTTTTTTCTTGGAAAAAAGAAGATTCCATAGGTTTCGTAGCAAATCAGGGTATGTATCATCAATGATCGCACCAACATCATCATCGGTCTTAGGAATCAACATGTCATCTGGAAATACGACCGTAGATTGGCCATCATTTGCACCACCAACTTTTCTGTTACCTATGTCTTATATCCAGTCTGCAAATTCTTGAATTTCTTTTTTTTTCAAATTATGTTGATCCAGATCCTAACTACATGTTAACTGTTAACCTCAAAATGGTGCATTTATCCCACATATACGCAGCATTGATCATGGCGTTCACTACATCATGTCTACCACCATTTGTAATGACAGGAAGTATTTGTCGAAAATCGCCACCAAACAAAACAACTTTTCCTCTAAAAACCTTGTCAAAAGCCACTAACGGGTCTATCCTGCAAATATCTCACAAGGTCCTATCAAAAGCCTCATAGCAGTTGTAACATTCCGTATTTAAGGTCACTATTTACTCCGAGCTTTATTTCTATTTTCATTTTTAAGCGAGTTATTAATTTTACGTTTACCCGATTTAGTAAGATTTTCCCGTTTTTAGCTTTGCGTGAGCCGTATTTAGAAATCTATTCCGTCTTCGCATCTTAAATGATTTAATAATCTCATAATATTCTCCGATGGTTATAATATACACTACTTTCATTTTCCGTTGTGATTCGCGTTTACGTAAATTCTTGTTAAAACTCGCGTTTTTACCTTTAAACCTTACCTTTTTTTATTAACCTTACACCACACTTTAATTAAACTTATAACAAAATAATAAAAAAAAATTATTTTTTCCCTCCCCAAGGCCAATGGCCGGCTTCTACAAACCCACTATCCATACACAAACTCTTTAATTTTTTTACACTTCCTATAACTTATCATCACTTCTCTATTTTCCATACATGCAAATCTCAAACAATAAAAAATTTCACTTCTTCCTTTTGGTCTCCATTTCTGCCGAGATTAGCACCACCACCACCACCATCATATAAAAATTTTCTACTCCTTTTATCCATTATAACACCATCCTAAAGCCTCTTGCAAAGTTTGGTGCAATTTCTTGGAGATTTGAAGAAGTTAGGGCTTGTTTTCTTAGGTTTTTCTTGAAGGGTTTTGATTGGGGTTTTGTTGGAAGAGTATTATCATCATTAGAGGAAGGTTAGAAGCTTGTTAATCTTGTGGTCATTGGTTCGAATCAGCCCACACAAGAGAAGAGTGATTGGTGTTTGATTCTCTAGCCTTAATCTTTCTTTTTGTAAGCCATATCTTTCTTTTATTAGTCTTACCTTTTTATTTCTTGTTTTCTTTAATTTTAATCCATGAAAATGGATGTTTAAGTTCTGAATATATATGTATGGTTATGTTCTTGAGGGTGTTTTCAATTAGTTATGGCATTTTGTTAGGTCTTAGATGATTAAAATGAAGTTTATAAAGGTTATAAGTTGAAATAATAAGACTGTTTTGAAACCAGTAGCAAAATGTGTGATTATCTAATAATATTTGGCATGGAGCCTATGATTAAATTACATGACTCGAAGGATACATGTCTTAGCATCATAGGATACTTGGATGCTCAACCAACTCCTTGGGATGAGTGAGTTATGGCCAAAACAAGAAAATAGGTCAAATCTGGACATATGATTAGAATACGAGTTAAACTCAAAATGTTTGCCATAAAATAATAGATCTTAAAGGTTGGGTCAGTAGTACACATCATAAGGAAACCATATCTTTTGACCTCACCTTCATTGCTATCATGGTTTGGGATTTATGGCTATTTTAGTAAAGGGTAAAATGTTTACTAACTTTCTGTTTTGGACAACCAGGGGTAAAATGGTCTTTTCACATAGTTACGAAACTTTGTAAATTATGAGACTTACATTTCTGGAAACTAGACACAAATATCTTTCCAGGGGTAAAAGCCTCACCTATAGAACATTTGTGAGCTAGGAGATATGAGTCCATGAAGTCAAGTTAAATTCAGAAACCTAGTTTTTACGTCTAGTTTAAAATTTTAAAAACGTATAGTACACCGTGATAAAATAAAAGTTAGAAGCCGAAACTTAGTAGATGTTCATTTGCCTATAAGACCAGGTCACAAGTCAATTTGGGATTAAAAAGGACTTGGGGAAGTTCTAGTGAAATGCCATGCTTATCTCGGAAACACATCTCATGATCACATGTTTAATTTTTACGTATTGTTACTTTCTACGTACTAAATCGCGTCACGTCTTTTAGGAGGTGCTTAGGAGTACTTCCCGCTCGCTCAAGACTCATAATACTTCTGATTTAATTGTTCTTACGGTGAGTTCATAGCCTCGCCTTTCAACTTTTAAACTGTATTTATAAACCCCGCGAGGGAGATACATGCTTGTTTTATAAACTGAGCACAAGAAACTTTATGGTATGCTGGACCCGAATATGAGATTAATTGCATAAGTAGCTATTGCCAAAAGACCCCACATCATGAACTGTTAATTGCCTATAATGGGTAAGTGCTAGTACAAGTAAATAGATCTATTAGGTTTGACAGCCCTGTCCGGGGGTCTGAATCGAATCCTTTCGAGCACCCAGTCAACGGACAATTTGTATTTAGAAGTTAGGTATAAGGCAATAATACCTAGTTATGGGGCAACAAGAATTACATACAAGATATGAGTTAACGTCAAGGCTTCGGTGTCATGAGCTTATTGCAATAGAAACTTGATTAATGGCTTGTCCGTACAACAAGTCACACGATGAACAAAACTTGTGTTCTCTTTTATCTCTTACAAACTCTATGGATTCACTCAACATTATTGTTGACTTTTTAAGCATGTTTTATCTCAGGTAACCAAGGGTGATGGACGCTATGTACGAGGAGTCTGCGCTAAAGTTTTAAAGAACTTGTATTTTGTTCCATTTTATCAAACTAATCATCCATGATTTGGCAAAACTTATGTTATGAATTTTTGGTAACGATCCTGTGGGACGTATGTTAATTACTCTGAAATTTCTTTAAATGGAACAATATTTTTAAACGCCTCTTTTCGGGTCGTTTTCTATATTCTTGTGTAATTGTACTATGAATTAACACCCAATGTTGTATATAGTCCGCTGCGTGAAAATTAGGGGTGTTAAGACTATAACAACCGTCAATTTTCGGAACATATTTAAATAATAAATCATATTTATTATTACATGTTGTCGTTTATAAAATTTATTTTTAAATTATTTGATTCGAAAACGAAAAAGGAAATAATTTAATTCATAGAATTTATCAAAAACGAACCACTAAATCACGTTTTCACGACTCGGACTCTAAAGCAATTTGATGTTAAATTATATTCCAGACAACTTTTCAGTTTTACCCGAGACCTGAAAACAGTCAGAAAGTGACTGAAATGCCCTCGCAAGATTTAGAAACGAGAAAATAATTAAATTATATTTAATTAACAGTTTTATTAAATAAAAATATTTAATAAATTTAGTCATCATTTTATTCGAAAACGTTTGTTGATAACGCGAATATATGGGTTAGAAATTTATTTTTATTTTTTATTTCGGACGAGACGTAACCGGTTCACTAAATAAATAACGAACATTTTTATAAGTGTTATAAAAATATTTATGAAATATTATCAAGTAAATACTCATTTTTGTTGGAAAAATGATTTGGAAAACAATGGCGCAAGTTTCGTGATTTGAATCACCCGTTAAGTCGCCCAAACGAGTCCCGAACCACCATTTTATAAAAGATTACTCAAAAGTTACACTTTAGGTCCCTGGGGAATATTTATAAAATCTACCCTCATTTATCCCACACTTTACACTTTTATTTTATAACTTTTTATATATATATAAAAATATAAAAATCATACACTTTTTTTCATTTTATAAATATAAACACACACACACACCACTATATCTCTCTCTCTCTCCCAAAAATTTCCGGTCATCTTCTCCGGCCAGCCGCCGCCGCCGGCCACCATGCCGCCGCCGCCGGAAAAGTTTTCCGGCGAGCGTTCCGGCCGAAACCAAATGTTATCCTCATGACCCGATCTACCCGATCCCCATATCCACTCGCCGCCACGCGCCTCCACCTCCTCCGGCTGCCTCCCCACCGCAGCCCACCATAACACCACCCTCACGATCATCACCATCATCGCTGCCCCACACCCCCGCTGTCACCCTCATCACATCGTCGCCACCTCCGCTCGTCGGCCGCCACCCGACGCCACCACCCTCGTCACCATCCTCCCCTTCTCCTCCACCTCATCGTCACGACACCAACCCACCATCATCACCCGCACCACACCACCGCCGACCTCCATCCCCACCATCACAGCCGTCACCTCGGCTGCTACACCACAACAACCACCACCACCTTCGCCCCATCCTCATCGAAACACCACAGCCGCATCCTCCTGCCATCGTCACAACCAACCGCGGCTCAGCCGCTATAAAACCACCACGTAAGGTGCATTTGGTGTGGGTTCAGCCGACGCAGGATGCGTTAGGATTTCATAACTAGGGTGCGGCTGTTTTTGTGGTTAGCAGCTATAGGTTCGTTTGGTTTATCAAGAAATACCACAAGGGTGCGTTTGGTTTCAGGGTCAGCGCCACAAGGGCGCGTGCGTGTGGTTTTTTCATCACCATAATGTGCGTTTGTTTTGTTATATAACAGTTAGGGTACATTTGGATCTCAGTTTTGCACCACTCAGGGTGCGTTTTGTTCAACAGAAAACACCAAAAGGGGTGTTCGTGGGTTTGTTGTTGGCAGCCGAAAGGGGGCGGCAGCCGCCACTATGTGCGTTCGGGTTGGGTTTATCAACGGGGGGATGTCTGTTTGCTATGTAAAACTGCCAAGGGGTGTTTGTTTTTACATTTAACAGCTCTTAAGGGGTGTTTGGTTCGGTGGTTAACAGCCTTTAGGGGCGTTTGGATTTGTGGTTAACTGCCCCAAAAAGGGGTGTTTGGTTTGCTGTTTTACAGTATTTAAGGGTTCGTTTAGTTATGGGCTTAACAGCCATAAGGATGCGTTTATTTCGTTGTATAACAGCCAAACGGGGTGTTTGGTTCAACCCATTATGGTGTGTTTGGTTTTATATATTTTTGTTTCTTATATTTGTCTAGTTTAAATATATATATATAAACACGTGCGTACTTTGCAACATGGTTTGATTAAAAGTGGAAAACGTTGAATATTGTAAAAATGGAAAACGTTGTATAAACGAATAGGTCATGCCAAAATTTATAAAAATTTATATACTAAGTATTTTTCGTTTAACACTTCTATTATTTTAGAAACTTGATTAAATGACAAAGTTATATAACTATAAGATTATTTATTTGTAATAATACAAATAAATCGTTTAAAAAACGAAAACTATACTTTTATAAACAAGACAACTAGTTTAGTTAAAACGCGTAACGAAATACTAAATTAAAAAATATTATCTTATAATTCCAGACTATAACTTTTGTAAAGTCTTTAAAAACGTCATTTATCTAATTCGTTACTTTAGAACGTTGGTTTTATCTATTAGCAAAACTTTTATTAAATTTATAAAGTGAATTTCGAAAACGGCGAATTATATTGTTACATTATTTTTCTTACTTCTTAACTAATACTGTTAAAGTATATATGCTGCGACTATTTCTTTTGCTTTGTTAGTCCCTTATTATATGATCGCTCACAAGAATTATATAATTTGTTTCTTTCATATGAAATATAAACGAAATATAATACATACTTGTGTATTTATTAAACAACCACCAAACTCATCCAACCTGAACCTCAATCCTTTATCAGCTGTCGCTTGAATAACATTATCGGGGAACTAAATTCATTTTCCTAAGTAGTAGGATGTAGCCGTTAAATTAAGCCGCAAGTTCTTGATCGAGCCCGCTTGGCTCCCGTTTGTGTGTGCATATTAATGCCAATCGTCAATCGTTTCTGAAACATCATGTGAGTTCATACCCCACTTTTCTCTTTTAATGTTTTTCATAAACTATTTTCGGGGTGATAATACATGCTCGTTTTTTTTAAAAAACTTATTGTTTACTACTACATATGCGTAACTGAATTTTAATACTAAACTTACTTCCTTACCACAGAAATTTCTAATACGTGTGAAACTTGTTGTTACTCTTGAATTTATTGAACTTGATGTGCTATACTATAATAATATTGAGATCATCGATTATCTATTACAAAACCGTAATTTTTTTGAACACATACTTTGTTTATCAATGGAACACAATGCTTAAGGGAATGCCTGACCCGCTTTATGAAATTATCTGCATGAGTCACTATTGCCAAAGACCCCAACATCATGAACTGTTAATTGCCTATAATGGTGACGCTAGTACAAATAAATAGATCTATTGGGTTTGACAGCCCTTGTCCGGGTATGATCGAATCCTTTCGACACCCAGTACAACGACAATTTGTATTAGAATTTAGGATAAAGCATATTACCTACTTCCGTGGCAAACAATATCATATGATATTTGTTTAACGTCAAGGTTTCGTGTCATGACTTAAAGCGATCAGAAATTTGATACAATGTAATTCCGTTTGCAATGATATTCTTTGAATTATACTATGAAATACTGTCGCTGGCTGATCTTATACCTTGTGATCCACTACTAGGTATATTTGATTTATTAAATTACTACTCGGATTTTGATAACAATTCTTCTAAATTTTGTAACGCTACTTTTCATACTGAAATATTACTCGATTTATTTTAATACTGTTTTTACTTAAACTTATGAATTCACCAACATTATTGTTGAACAGTTTGCATTATTTCTCAGTATTATCTTGCTAGCTGAGCATTGGAGCATTCAGAGACTGTGATATCAACAAAACTCAAGGACTCTACATCAGTTTCCTTCACATCGATAACTATTTTTCCTTAATAGACAAAATGATTCACGAATGAATCTGGTAATCTTGTTAAATCGAAAATTATTAGGACCAAAATTTACTCTGAATTATTTAAATCGAAGTTACATTTTATCAAACGTCCTCTTTAGGTCCGTTTACTGGTAACTTTACTTATAACAATAAGTTTCTGTAACACCCCCAATAAAACACAACGCAGCGAATACCACATTGGGGTGCACTTCATAGAATAAAAGTACAAGTTAACAGTAAAACGACCTCAAAAGAGAACTTTGATACAATGTCACTTCATTTAAATAAATCAGAGTACATTAGGTCCCCAATAAATTACGATTTTAACAAATTACCAATTTTCAATCGTGAATCATTTGTCTATTTAAGGAAAAATATTTTATCGAATGAAGAAAACTGAGTCCTGAGTTTTGTGAATCCACAACGTCTCGAATGCTCCCAATGCTCAGCTAGCAAGATAATAACCTGAGAAAATACATGCAAAAACGTCAACAATAATGTTGGTGAATTCATAGGTTTAAGTAAAAACAGTATTAAAATAAATCGAGTAATATTTCAGTAAGAAAAGTAGCGTTACAATATTTAGAAGAATTGTTATCGAAATCCGAGTAGTAATTTAATAAATCAAATATGCCAAATGGATCACAAGGTATAAATAACCAACGACAGTATACATATTATAATTCAACAGAATATCAAGTATTTTGGAAAAAACAACGAATACAATGTATCAATTCATCTTGATTGCATTGAGCTCATGACACCGAAACCTTGACGTTAACACATATCATATGCATTCTTGTTTGCCCCCGAAGTAGGTATTATTGCCTTATACCTAAATTCTAAATACAAATTGTCCGTTGACTGGGTGCTCGAAAGGATTCGATTCATACCCACGGACATGGATGTCCCAAACCCAATAGAATCTATTTATTTGTACTACGCTCACCCATTATAGCAATTAACATTTTCAAGATTTGGTCTTTGGCAATAGTGAGTTCATAAGCCCTACTTTTCTCTTTAATGGTTTCTAAACTATTTTCGGGTGAGAATACAGCCGTTATTTAACAAACTTATTGGTTACTACACATAAACGTACATGAATGTTTTTACTAAAGCCATACTTTCCTACCACAAAAGATTTCTTAATACATTTATACTTTGTTGTTTAACTCATAATTTTATTGAAGCTTATGTGCTTACTATATATTAATAATCATCGATTATCTATTTACAAAACCGTGAGTTTTGAACACATACTTTGTTTTTCTAATGGAACACAAGTGCTTGAAGGGTATGCCTGACCCGCTTATCAATTCATCTTGATTGCATTGAGCTCATGACACCGAAACCTTGACGTTAACACATATCATATGCATTCTTGTTTGCCCCTAAAGAAGTATTATTGCCTTATACCTAAATTTCTAATACAAATTGTCCGTTGACTGGTGCTCGAAAGGATTCGATTTCATAACCCCCGGACAGGGCTGTCAAACCATAAGATCTATTATTTGTACTAGCTCTCACATTCCATTATAGGCTAATTAACAGTTTCATGATTGGTGGTGTCCTGTGCAATAGAACTCATGCAGATAATTTACAAAAGCGGTTCAGCTATACCCTTCAAGCACTTGTTTTCCATTATAAAAACAAAGTAGTGTTCAAACTCCGGTTGTTGTAAATAGAATAATCGATTATCTCAAAATCATATAGTAAGCACACCAACTTCAATAAATCATATAAACAAACCAATATCAAACATTTATTAGAAATCAAGTGGTAGCAAGTAAAAGTCTATATAAAAACATTCATATAACGCTTATGTATAGTAACCAATAAAGATTGCTTAAATAAACGGCATGTATTTTCTCACCCACCCTAAAAATATTAAGAAAACCATTTAAAAAGAAAAAGTGGGGCTATGACTCACCTTGATGTTGCAGAACTATTTCAGATAGGCATCTAATATCACAACACAAATGGAAAGCCTCACCGGCTCGTCAAGGAAGTTGCGCTTAATTTAAAACGCTACATCCTACTAACTTCGAAAATGAATTTGGTTTCTCGCCGAATTATTGGATTACGTCTAACGCTACAACGCTGATAAAGGATAATTTTTCAGGTTGGATGAGTGGTGTTGGTTAAATAAAAATACACAAATTATGTTAATATAATCCGTATATATTACATATGAAAATAAAACCAATATATATATTCATTGGCTAATCATATAATAAGACAAACAAACAAAAAATAAGTCCACATAGAATACTTTACACGACTTATTTAAGAAATCGAAAGAAATAATCGTAACAATATAATTCGACACGTTTTCGAAATTCACTTTACTAAATTAATAAAACGTTCTTGCATAAAAGTAAACACACGTTCTTAAAGTTACGAATTAGATAAATGACGTTTTTAAAGACTTTACAAAAGTTATAGTCTGAAATATAAATAATATTATTCTAAATTTATATTATCTTACGCTTTAACTAAACTAGTTGTCTTATTAAATAAAAAGTATAGTTTTCGTTTATTTAACGCTTTTGTTCTTATTACAATAAATAATCTTATAGTTAATTAACTTTTGTCATTTAATCAAGTTTCTAAAATAATAAATGTTAAACGAAAATACTTAGTAATAAATTTTATAAATTTGGCAGACCTAATATCGTTTATACACGATTTCAAATTTTACAATATTCAACGTTTTCCACTATTAATCAAACCATGTTGCAAAGTACGCACGTGTTTATATATATATTTAAACTAGACAAATATATAAAACAACAATATATAAAACCAAACACACCATAATGGGTTGAACCAAACACCCCGTTTGGCTGTTATACAACGAAATAAACGCATCCTTATGGCTGTTAAGCCCATAACTAAACGAACCCTTAAATACTGTAAAACAGCAAACCAAACACCCCTTTTTGGGGCAGTTAACCACAAATCCAAACGCCCCTAAAGGCTGTTAACCACCGAACCAAACACCCCTTAAGAGCTGTTAAATGTAAAAACAAACACCCCTTGTCATTTTACATAGCAAACAGACATCCCCCCGTTGATAAACCCAACCCGAACGCACATAGTGGCGGCTGCCGCCCCCTTTCGGCTGCCAACAACAAACCCACGAACACCCCTTTTGGTGTTTTCTGTTGAACAAAACGCACCCTGAGTGGTGCAAAACTGAGATCCAAATGTACCCTAACTGTTATATAACAAAACAAACGCACATTATGGTGATGAAAAAACCACACGCACGCGCCCTTGTGGCGCTGACCCTGAAACCAAACGCACCCTTGTGGTATTTCTTGATAAACCAAACGAACCTATAGCTGCTAACCACAAAAACAGCCGCACCCTAGTTATGAAATCCTAACGCATCCTGCGTCGGCTGAACCCACACCAAATGCACCTTACGTGGTGGTTTTATAGCGGCTGAGCCGCGGTTGGTTTGACGATGGCAGAGAGCGGCATGGTGTTTCGATGAGGATGAGGGCGAAGTGTGTGTGGTTGTTGTTGTGAGCACGAGGAACGCTGTGATGGTGGGATGGAGGCGGCGGTGTAGTGGGCGGGTGATGGATGTGGTTTGGTGTCGTGATGATGAGGTGAGGGAAGGGGAGAAGGGTACGAGTGGTGGCTCGCGTGTGGCGGGCCGAGCCGACGGAGGTGGCAACGATGTGAGAGGGTGACAGCGGGGGTTGGCCAGCGATGATGGATGACCGTGAGGTGGTGTTAAGGTGGTGCTGCGGTGGGGAGGCACCGGAGGAGGTGAGTGGTGGCGGCGAGTGGATAAGGGATCTGTTCATGAGGATAACAATTTGGTTTCGTCCGAACGCTCCGCCAAAAACTTTTTCCGGCGTCGTGCGCATGTGGCCGCGGAGGCGGCGGCCGGAGAAGATGACCTGAAATTTTTGGGAGAGAGAGAGAGAGATATAGTGGTAGTTGGTTGTGTTTATATTTATAAATGAAAAATATGTATATTTAATATATATTATATATATAAATATATATATAAAGTTATAAAGTTTAAAAAAAGTGTAAAGTGTGGATAAATGAGGTAGATTTTAAAAATTCCCTATGGACCTAAAGTTAACTTTTGAGTAATCTTTTAAGACTTAACGGACGATTCAAATCTCGAAACTTTCGCCATTGTTTTTCGAATCATTTTTCTGATAAAAATGAGTACTTACTTGATAATGTTTCATAATTGTTTCATAACATTTATTTAAAATGTTTGTTATTCATTTATATATTTTTTCGATAAACTTTATCCGTAAAAAGAATTTTAACTTCAATAATTGCGTTTTTAACAAACGTTTTCGATTAACAATATAATTAATTTATTAAATATTTTTATTTAATAAATTTTGATAATTAAGTAAAAATTTAATTATTTTGGGTCGGCACGCGTTGTGCTCAAAATTTTTGCGAGGACATTTCAGTCACCTTCTGACTGTTTTCGGATCTCGGTCAAAACTAAAAAGTTGTTCGAAATATCGTTTTACATCAAATTGCTTTAGAGTCCGAGTTGTGAAAACGTGATTTAGTGGGTCGTTTTTGATAAGTCAGCTTAAAATAAATTTTATAAACAACAAACGTGTAATAATAAATATGATTTATTATTTATAATATGTTCCGAAAATTGCCGGTTGTTACAGTCTACCCACCTTAAGAGAGCGCCGTCCCGGTGCTCAATTTGTTTTATTCGTCCCTGGTTTACTAGCGATTAGATGAGTGGATATACCTGACTCGAAGAAAAAGCCATTGGAACGAAGAATTTAACAAGTCGCAATTTCTTGAAAGTGGTGAATGATTTATTACTATTAGATTATCAAGTTCGCGGCGGTCGATACACATTCGGGAAAAATCCATATAACAAAGCACGAGTCGAAAGAAATTCATAGCCCAAGGAATGATTCATACGGACGAACACACGCTACGTCAGATCCACATAAGCCCACTCATTTATAATTTGTCACTTACAAAAAGAAGCGTCCCAATCCTTGTAAGTAAGAATTTATAAACTTATGGTTCGGAAATTTATAATTTCCTTATTCAAATGAAGAAGCGTCCAAATTCATTTCAATAAGATGATTATAAATCATCCTACTTAAGTATCGCCAGCACAAAAACACAATATCAAAACAATAGATTACGAAACAACGTATACGATCAAAAGCATAGAAAGAGTGTTCCAACTCAAAGTGGAGTGGTAAAGTAATCGGTATTGGTGTTCGAGGGAGTAATTGAGAAATCAAAAAGTACGGGATAATCGGAGTGATCAATATTTATATAACTGACTATTATAAGGTAATAGTAAGGCGTCATACGATAGACGTAAGAAAGCGAAATCATAAGCAAGTATTAAATACTCGTTATCCATATAAATAGTAGCAGAGATACAAAAGAGAGCTTATAAGTTACCTGGGAGCAAGCGCGCACGGATATCGGATAAAATAAGGAAAGACTCTATATTTTGAAAAACATGGTCATAGTCTAGGTTTTGAAAACGACCTAGTTCTCTATGACTTCAGCTCTGATACCATCTGTAACACCCCCAAAAATCAGGACAACGCAGCGGAATGGTAACATTGGGGTGCTACTTCAGGGCACAAAACACAAGTCACGGAAAACGACCTTAAAATGGACGTTTTAAATAAAGTCATATTCTATTTAATAAAAGATCAGAGTTGCAACAGGTTTCATTTATAATGTATTAGAAAACATTGTCAAAACGTTTGTCAAATAGTACTCAAGTTATTAAGCCTTCAAAAATATATATATCCGCGCGACTCGAATGCTCCCAATGCTCCACTAGCAAAATAGTAACCTGAAAATACATGCTAAAACGTCAACAATAATGTTGGTGAATTCATAGGTTTAAGTAAAAAGCAGTATTGAAATAATTTAAGAAATATTTTAGAAGAAGCAGCGGAAACCATATTAGGTGCAACTACATTGAGTATAAAAGATCAAGTTACGTAAACACCTCAAAAAACTTTATAAATGTCCCACATTCGATTTAAATAAATCATAAATTAGGGTCCCAATAATTTACCGAATTAACAAATTACCACAATTTCAAACGTGCCTCATTTGGTCTATTTAAGAAAAAAAGTTATCGATATGTGAAAAACTAAGATCCTTGAGTTTGTTGATATCCACACAACGTCTCGAATGCTCCCAATGCTCACCTAGCAAAATAATAACCTGAGAAAATACATGCAAAAAAAAAAACGTCACAATATATTTGGTGAATTCATAGTTTTAAGTAAAAACATATTAAATAAATCGAGTAATATTCAGAAGTAAAGTAAGCGTTACAATATTTAGAAGAATTGTTATCGAAATTCGAGTAGTAATTTAATAAATCAAATATGCCTAGTAGTGGATCACAAGGTATAAGATCAGCCAGCGACAGTATTTCATAGTATAATTCAACAGAATACATTGCAACGAATACAATGTATCAATTCATCTTGATTGCATTGAGCACAAACACCGCAACCTTGACTTAACACATATCATATGCATTCTTGTTTGCCACCCGAAGTAGGTATAATTGCTTATACCTAAAATTCTAAATACAAATTTGTCCCCGATGACTGGGTGCTCGAAAGATCGATCATACCCCCCGACAGGCAGTCAAACCCACATAGATCTATTATTTGTACAAGCCTCCCCCCTTTAGGCAATTAACAATTCATGATTTTGGGGTCATTGCAATAGTGACTCATGCATATAATTTCATAAGCGGTCAGCATAATACCCTTCAAGCAACATTGTGTTCCATTAAAAAACAAAGTATGTGTTCAAAACTCACGTTTTGTAAATAATAATGAATTATCTAAAATCATAAAGTAAGCACATCATCTTCAATAAATCCATGATACACATCCAATTATCAAACATTTATTAGAAATCCATGTGGTAGGCAAGTAATATCTTTAGTAAAGACATTCATGTAACGCTTATGTAGTAGTAACCAATAAGTTTGCTTAAATAAACGAGCATGTATTATCACCCCAAAAATAGTTTAAGAAACCATTAAAAGAGAAAAAGTGGGGCTATGAACTCACCTTGATGTTGCAGAACGATTGACAGATAGGCATCTAATATGCACAACACAAACGGAAGGCCAAGCGGCTCGATCAAGAAGTTGCGGCTTAATTTAACGGCTACATCCTACTACTTAGGAAAATGAATTTGGGTTCCTCGATAATTGGTTACGTCAACCCGACACGCTGATAAAGGATTGAGGTTTCAGGTTGGATGAGTTTGGTGGTTGGTTAAATAAAATACACCGAAAAGAATACACAAAGTATGTAATATATTCCGTATATATTACATATGAAAAGAAACAATTATATAATTCCATTGGTCTAATCATAATAAATTAAATACAAACAAACAAAGAATAAGTCGCATCAATATAATACTTTTACACGAATAATTTAAAAAACGTAAGAAAAATAATCGTAGACAATAAAATTCGACCAAACGTTTTCGACAATTCACTTTACTAAATTTAATAAAATACGTTCTAGCATAAAATAAACACACGTTCTAAGTTACTAACTAGATAAATGCCGTTTTTAAAGACTTTAACCAAGTTATAGTCCTGGAAATTATAAGATATATTTTCTAATTAGTATTTCTTTACCTTATTAACTAAACTAGTTGTCTTGTTTATAAAAGTATAGTTTTCGTTTATTTACCGATTTATTGTATTATTACAAATAAATAATCTTATAGTTATATAACTTTGTCATTTAATCAAGTTTCTAAAATAATAGAAGTGTTAAACGAAAAAAATACTTAGTATATAAATTTTTATAAATTTTGGCATGACCTATTCGTTTATACAACGTTTTCCATTTTTACAATATTCAACGTTTTCCACTTTTAATCAAACCATGTTACAAAATACGCACGTGTTTATATATATATTCAAACTAGACAAATATAAGAAACAAAAATATATAAAACCAAACACACCATAATGGGTTGAACCAAACACCCCGTTTGGCTGTTATACAACGAAACAAACGCATCCTTATGGCTGTTAAGCCCAGAACCAAACGAACCCTTAAATGCTGTAAAACAGCAAACCAAACACCCATTTTGGGGCAGTTAAACACAAATCCAAACGCCCCTAAAGGCTGTTAACCACCGAACCAAACACCCCTTAAGGGCTGTTAAATGTAAAAACAAACACCCCTTGGCAGTTTTACATAGCAAACAAACACCCCCCCCCCCCCCCCCCCGTTGATAAACCCAACCCGAACGCACCCTATAGCGACGGCATAGCCCCGCCAAACCCTCACCACATATGCGCTCCGCCACACCTTTCGCTGCCAACAACAAACCCACGAACACCCCTTTTGGTGTTTTTTGTTGAACCAAACGCACACTGAGTGGTGCGAAACTGAGATCCAAACGTACCCTAACTGTTATATAACAAAACAAACGCACACTATGGTGATGAAAAAACCACATGCACGCGCCCTTGTGGCGCTGACCCTAAAACCAAACGCACCCTTGTGGTATTTCTTGATAAACCAAATGAACCTATAGCTGCTAACCACAAAAACAGCCGCACCCTAGTTATGAAATCCCAACGCAAAAATACCCGCGTCGCTTAACCGCTCCACCAAATGCACCTAACGTTTGGATTTACAACCAGAGCCTCGTTGGTTTGACATGGCGGAGATGTCAGTTGGTTTTTTCGATGAGGAATGGGGCGCAGGTGTTGTTGTGTTTGTGGTGTAGCAGCCGAGTGACGCTGTAAGGTGGGTATGGATGTTCCGGTGGTGTGAGTGCTGTGATGATGTGGGTTGGTGTTCGTGACGATGAGGTGGATGAGAAGGGAGATGAGTACGAGCGTGTGGCGTCGGGTGGCGGCCCGACGAGCGAAAGGTGGCGACGATTTGATGAGGTGACAGCGTGGTGTGGGCAGCGATGATGGTGATGATCGAATAAGGGTGGTGTTTATGGGGGAATGCGGTGAGGAGGCAGCCGGAGAGGTGGAGCGCGTGGATATGGATCGGGTAGAATCAAGTCATGAGGATAACATTTTGGTTTCGGCCGGAAACGCTCCGCCGAAAACTTTTCTTCCGCTCGGCTGGCCGTTATAAGATGACCAGAAATTATTTGGGAAAGAAGAGAGAAATATAGTGGTGTGTGTGAGTGTGTTTATATTTATAAAATAAAAAAATGTATGATTTTTTTATATTATATATAATATAAAATAAATATATATATATAATATAAAATTATATAAAGTTATAAAATAAAAGTGTAAAGTGTGGGATAAATGAGCGGTAATTTTATAAATATCCCAGGGACCTAAAGTAACTTTTGAGTAATCTTTTAATAAAATTGTGGGTTCTGACTCGTTTTGCGACATAACGGGTGATATCAAATCACAAACTTGTGCCAATGTTTTCCAACAAAAATTATATTTACTTTGATAAATATTTTTTTTTCCATAAAATTTTTATAACTTTAACACCCCCAATTTTCACGCAGCGGAATATATACAACATTGGGTGTTAATTCATAGTACAATTACACAAGAATATAGAAAACGACCCGAAAAGAGGCGTTTAAAAATATTGTTCCATTTAAAGAAGTTTCAGAGTAAGTAAACATACGTCCCACATGATCGTTACCAAAAATTCATAACATAAGTTTTACCAAATCATGGATGATTAGTTTGATAAAATGGAACAAAATACAAGTTCTTTAAAACTTTAGCGCAGACTCCTCGTACATAGCATCCATCACCCTTGGTTACCTGAGATAAAACATGCTTAAAAAGTCAACAATAATGTTGAGTGAATCCATAGAGTTTAAATATTAAAAGAGAAACTAGTTTGTTCATTTGTTGACTGTTTGTACGGACAAGCCATTATTCAAGTTTCTATTGCAATAAGCTCATGACACTGAAGCCTTGACGTTAACTCATATCTTGTATGTAATTCTTGTTGCCCCATAACTAGGTATTATTGCCTTATACCTAACTTCTAAATACAAATTGTCCGTTGACTGGGTGCTCGAAAGGATTCGATTCAGACCCCCGGACAGGGCTGTCAAACCCAATAGATCTATTTACTTGTACTAGCGCTTACCCATTATAGGCAATTAACAGTTCATGATGTGGGGTCTTTTGGCAATAGCAACTTATGCAATTAATATCATGTTCGGGTCCAGCATACCATAAAGTTTCTTGTGCTCAGTTTATAAAACAAGCATGTATCTCCCTCGCGGGGTTTTATAAATACAGTTTAAAAGTTGAAAGGCGAGGCTATGAACTCACCGTAAGAACACTTAAATCAGAAGTATTACGAGTCTTGAGCGAGCGGGAAGTACACCTAGGCACCTCCTAAAAGACGTGACGCGACTTAGTACGTAGAAAGTAACAATACGTAAAAATTAAACATGTGATCATGAGATGTGTTTCCGAGATAAGCATGGCATTTCACTAGAACTTCCCCAAGTCCTTTTTAATCCCAAATTGACTTATGACCTGGTCTTATAGTCAAATGAACATCTACTAAGTTTCGGCTTCTAACTTTTATTTTATCACGGTGTACTATACGTTTTCAAATTTTTAGTCTAGGCGTAAAAACTCAGTTTTTGATTTTAACTTGACTTCGTGGACTCATATCTCCTAGCTCACAAAGGTTATATATATGAGGCTTTTACCCCTGGAAAGATATTTGTGTCTAGTTTCCAGAAATGAAAGTCTCATAATTTACAAATTTTCGTAACTATGTGAAAAGACCATTTTACCCCTGGTTGTCCAAAACAGAAAGTTAGTAAAAAATTTACCCTTTACTAAAATGGCCATAATTCCCAAACCAAGATAGGCAGAAGAGGTAGGACAAGGCTATGGTTTCCTTATGATGTCTACTACTGACCCAACCTTTAAGATCTATTATTTTATGGCAAAAATTTGGAGTTTAACTCGTATTCTAATCATATGTCCAGATTTGACCTATTTTCTTGTTTTGGCCATAACTCTCTCATACCAAGGAGTTGGTTGAGCATCCAACTATCTTATGATGCTAAGACATGTATATTTCCAGTCATGTAATTTACTCATAGGCTCCAGGCCAAATGTTTTTATAAAATCACACGTTTTGCTACTATTTTCAAAACAGTCCCATTATTTCAACTTATAACATTTGTAAACATCATTTTACTTCATCTAAGACCTAGCCCAATGTCATAACTAATTGAAAACACCCTTAAGAACATAACCATACATATATATTCAGAACTTAAACATCCATTTTCATGGATTAAAATTAAAGAAAACAATAAATAAAAAGGTAGGACTAATAAAAGAAAGATTAGGGCTTACAAAATGAAAGATTAAGCCTAGAGAATCAAACACCAATCCCACTTTTCTTGTGTGGGCTGATTCAAACCAAGGAACACAAGATTAACTAGCTCCTTTCTTTCTCCATTTCTGCCGAACACCCTAGCACCACCACCACCATCCTCACAAAATTTTCCTACTCCTTTATCCAAAAAACACCATCCTAAAGCCTCTTGTAAAATTTGTAAAAGATTCATGAAAGATTTAAATGAATTTAGGGCTTGTTTCTTGAGGGTTATCTTATGGGTTTTGATTGGGTTTGCGCTGTTTTTTGTGTTAGCAGCTATAGGTTCATTAGTTTTATCAAGAAAAACCACAAGGTTTGGCGTTGGTTCATGTCACGCCACAAGGGCGCTGCATTTTTTTTTCATCACCATAGATGCGTTTGTTTTGTTATATAACATTAGTCTTTGAATCTCATTTCGCACCACTCGTGTGCTTTGGTTCAACAAAAAACACCAAAATGGGTTTCGTAGTTAGTTGTTGCGCCGAAAGGGCGCAGGCGCCACTCTATGGGGCGCGTTTGCGGGCTGCCACCGCTAAGGTGCGTTCAGGTTGGTTTATCAACGGGGATGTTTTGTTTTTGCTATGTAAAACTGCCAAGGGGTTTTGTTTTTACATTAACAGCCTTAAGGGGTTTGGTTCGGTGGTTAACAGCCTTTAGGGGCGTTTGGATTTGTGTTTAACTGCCCCAAAATGGGTGTTTGGTTGCTGTTTTAGACTATTTAGTTCGTTTGGTTATGGCCTTAACATCCATAAGATGCGTTTGTTTCGTTGTATAACACCAAACGGGTGTTTGTGTTCAACCCATAAGGTGTGTTTGGATTTATATATTTGTTTTTATATTTGGTCTATTTAAATAAAATATACAAACACGGCTTACTTTTGCAACATGGTTTGATTAAAAGTGGAAAACGTTGAATATTGTAAAAATGGAAAACGTTGTATAAACGAAATTGTTATACTTAGTAAATTTTCATTGAAGTTTATATTATTTTAGAAACCCGATCAAATGACAAAGTTATATATATAGTTTTTAAGATTATTAAATTGTGATTTTACAATAACCCGGAGAATAATCGAAAATCATACTTTTACAAACGAGATAACTATTTTAACTAAAACCTGTCGAGGAAACGAAATACTAAATTATAAAATATTATTTTATAATTTTCGACTAATAGACAAAATAATAAGTTTTGTAAAAACTATAAGAACGAACTTATTTAATTCGTAACTTTAAAACGTGTGTTTACTTTTATGCAAGAATGTTTTATTTATTTAGTAAAGTGAATTTCGAAAACGTGTCAAATTATATTGTTACGATTATTTTCTCACATTTCTTAAATAATACTTGTAAAGTATTATATGTTGTGACTTATTCTTTTGTTTGTTTGTCTTTATTATATAATTCACCATATGAATTATATAATTGTTTATTTTTCATGTGTAATATATACGGAATATATTACGCACTCTGCGTTTGCTTTTCGGTGTATTTTATTTAACCACCCACCAAACTCATCCAACCTGAAACCTCAATCCTTTATCAACGTGTCGCGTTGACGTAACAAATTATCGATGGCGAGCCTTAATGCTCACATGATTAACTATTATTTGTAGGAAATATGACTTAATGGCAAATGTCGATCCCAACTGCCTCCAAAATCAGTCACGCAAGCTCGCAACATATCTTCCAACGTCTGTATAGTTCTCTCGCTTTGACCATCTGTCTCTGGGTGGTAAGCAGTGCTCATATCCAGTTGGGTTCTCATCGCTTCTTGCAGTGATTTCCAAAATCTTGATGTAAACAAACTGTTTCTATCAGAGATAATTGACGTAGGCACGCCATGGCTTACATAAAATTTCTTTTAAGTAAAATGCGCGAGTTTTTCTCATGCTGTCAGTCTTCTTCATCGGCAAGAAATGAGCAGATTTGGTTAATCGATCGACAATAACCCAAATGGAGTCATAACCACTACCTTGGAGTTTTTAGAAGTCCTAATAACGAAATCCATGGTTATTTTCTAGCGCCACTTCCACTGTGGGATTTCAGGTTTGTTGAAGTAGACCCAGGATGATTTTGGTGCTCAACCTTTACCTTGGCACGAGGTCCAGACATTTAGTGACATAGGTGGCGATCATCAGCTTTCCAATGTTTGGCCCCCCCCCCCCCCCCCAATAGAGCTTCTTTAAGTCTTGAACATCTGTCTGGACCCGGGTGAATGAATATTTTAGATTTGGTGCGATCATGCAAGAATCAAATCCCGTAATTCTCCAATCAACCTTAACCCAAATTCGCCCTTCAAAAGCAATTGGATTTCCATCAGAACGGTTCCTCAAAATCGGCTTGATCAGCCTGGAATTACTTGCCAAGATTTCAGCTTCAGGTTTCCTCTAGTCATTGGCATCAGACTGAGCATTGTGTATTCTCTTAGGTCAAATTGTGTGTACCGTCATTACCAAAGATCCTAACCCTTATTTGTTACTCTATCTTTTATCGTTTTCGACTCAGGGCGTCGGCCACTAACGTTGGCCATACCAGGAATGGTGACGGGATTTCGCAATCCATAGTCCCACTCAAAAGTTACGAATCCATCTGCCGCTGTCTCATGTGAGATTCTTTTGATCCAAAAAAAAAGAATAAAATTTTGATTTTTTAACAAAAAAAATTGTATACTCTATGATCTGTGTACAACAGCACTTAGTACCATACAAATAATGCTCCAGATCAATGCAAACACTACAGCCCCAGTTCTAAATCAAGGAGTCGTGTAGTTTTCCTCATGTTTCTTCAGTTGTCGAGAGGCATATGCTATCACCTTTTCCCTCTGCATCAGAACAGCTCCATAACCTTTGTGCGACGCACGCAGTAATAGCAACTAAGTTTGTCAGTTCCCTCAAGCAAGGCTAGGATAGGAGCGGAGCATAACTTCTGCTTTAAAGTTTGGAATGCCTCATCTTCTTCCGTACCCCATTCATACTTTTTGTTCTTCTTGGTCAATTTAGTTAGAGGCTTGGAAATTAACGAAAAAACCCTCGATGAATCTTCGGTAATATCCGGCTAACCAAAAAATAATATGACCTCTTTTTGGTTGTCGGTGCAGACCAATTTTGGATAGCCTCAACCTTCGCAGGATCCACGTGAACACCTTTATTGTTGATCACGTGACCGAGAAATTGCACCGACTCAAGCCAGAAATCGCACTTCGAGAATTTGGCGTATAATTGCTCATTCTTGAGTAACTCTAAAATGATCTTCAGATGTTTTTCGTGCTCTTCTTTATTCTTGGAGTAGATAAGTATGTCATCAATGAATACGCGAACACAAATTAGTCGAGTATGGTCTTGCACACATCGATTCATTAGATCCATGAATACCGTAGGAGCGTTGGTTAGCAACCAAACTGGCATTACTTAAATTCAAAGTGATCGAACTCTAGTCCAAAAGCAGTAATATGAAATAACTTCTCCCATATTCGGAGTTGGTGATAACCAGACCGCAGATCGATCTTTGAGTACACGCTGGAACCTTGAAGTTGATCAAACAGGTCATCAATCCTCGGAAGTGGATACCGATTCTTGACTGTCAACTTATTTAGCTCGCGATAATCGATGCACATACGGGAATGATCTGTCCTTCTTCTTAACGAACAACACTGAGCTCCCATGGGCACCGAGCTCAGGAGCAAATAAACCCTTTTTTCTGATTAACTCTTGCAATTGGTCCGCCATTTCCTTCATACTTGTATGTGCAATAATCGTAACGGGGCCGCGCAACAGGTGCAGTCACCCGATACAATTTCAAATTTTAAAATTCCACTTGCCGAGGTGGAAGGAGTCCCAGTAGTCGTCAGGAAACACCTTAAGGGTAATCTCGAATCACCGGGTACAATCTTCTAAACGTTTTCTCCTTGGTTCTTTCTCGGTTCATGTCCACGAACAACAGAAGTCCTCTTTCGATGTATTTGCTGCCTAATATATATAGTCAACCGATAAGTACACTGTCTGGGTATGGCAGGAGATCAATCAGGGGAATACTCACGATCGCACCCGTAACTACAACGTCTTGTTCTTAACGGGTATATGCACTACCTTCTTGCCACATACTATAACGACATCTTGTTCAACTAACCAATCCATCCCAATAACAACGTCAAAAGTATTGCCCATCTTAATGGAGGCATAAGGTCATTTTAAATAAGTAGGTTTAATAAGTTCAGGTACATTCCCATAGGATAATATTAGAACAAGCGACTCTGACCTTCATCGGGCCAATTCCACTTCATAACTAGTGTCTAGTCTAACTGGATTAATGTCAATCAAGTGACTAAAACTAGTGTTCACTGAATCTATTGTCAGATCCTGAGTCAAATAATACATATCATTAACGATTGTTGATTCGAAACTTACCCTTAACCACAATTAGTCCCCTTGCTGCTTCTCAGATACTTTAATCCGTAAGCAACGACCTTGGAGCATCCTCACCTTTAGGAATCCCTTCTCATTTGGGCAATATTTTTCATTATGTGTCCCTTACCTCATACATCTCATAACACGTCATGGTTGGTCGCGGCAATACACCACGCCTAGCCATAGCTTTGCCCTTACAATCTCGTGCCATGTGGCCTGCCTTTCCACAGTTGCTACATACTACATTGCAATAACCAAAGTGATGCTTTTTACAACGATTACAGAGCGGTTTGTTTCCAGCATACCCACCTTAGCTCATTGAGGGGCGGTGGTTATTGCGTCGCGCATTCCCTGCCTCGATGTTCTGCTGGTTATGCGGGTGTTGTCCCTAATGTTGTTTCTGTTATTACCATTGTTACCACCTTGTGAACTTTCCCATTTTCTTTTATTTCCCTCGGCAATCCTTTCTATTCGAGCCTGAGCCTTTTGCGAGCCATGCAGGGCATAGTGCCATGTGCACACAGCTTCCATTCAGCTTGGTGGGTTTGGATCTAATTAACTGTTCCCGGGGGGAAGAGTTCATGGACGGTTTAAAACCCCGATATAAGCTCCAATTTCTTACTTCAGTCGGGACCATTTCCGGACATAGTTGAGCCAGCTCATGAAAGCGCTTAGTGTAAGCAGTTATGTCAAAATCCTTAACCTTCAAATTCCATAGTTCGTGCTCCATTCGCTGAATTTCCTCAATGGGGCAAAACTCCTCTGTCATTAACCTTCTCATTTCAGTCCAACCGATCTGATTAGCAGCCTCTAATCCTATCGTTGCAACCTGGGAATTCCACCACGTCAAGGCACGCCCTTGAAGTGTGGCAGCAACAAATTTAACCTTTCTCGCTTCAGCACATTCGCTTATCCCAAAAACCATTTCCGTTTTCTCAAACCACAGATCCGGAAGAAGATCCGGAAATGGAAGAAGAAGATGAAGAGATGGATGTTGATGAAGAATGGGACGGCCCAGAGTGGATACTTCTTTATCAGGGGGCGGACCCACTTTACCCTCCGCCACCTGCATCTGACTCCGAGGCTGAGGCTGAGGCTGAGGCTGAGGCCGAGGCATAAGTTGCACCTATACCGCTCATGTGCCTGCTAATCCTGAACCTGAGGCTGTTACCGTAGGTACTGGCAGATTAACACCACTTAAGAGACTCTTCACTGACACTCAGGTTTGAATAGGATCATCGTTATCTTCTACCGCTGCCAGCCATGACCCTGAGGATCTCACTCTGAGTAACATCTATGAAGTGCTCTAGATGAACTTCATGCAATGGTACGATAGATTGAGAATGAAGATTGAGATGAGATGACGTGCGTGCAGAGAACAAACGACTGGGGATGATGTTAGACTGCAGTGAGAACCGTACTAGAGATGCTTGGAGAGAGCTTGATCGTGCGACATGGCATTACCATCACTTGAGACGTTGGTCTATTACGGTTGAGAATCTTTTACCGCCGCGTCTGCAGTATCAAGAGCCGCCATATGCTCTACCTGAGACTCTATTGGCTCCTGTTACTCATAATGATCCTAGAGATCCGTATATTGCCGCACGTGATGCTGCCACTGCTCCTGCTACTGATAATGATGATTCACCTACCCAGAAGGAGACTTCACCATCTGAGCCACAAGGATCTCCACCTCGTGACTCTTAGTAGTTTAGTTTTATTAGTAGTATCTTTTATTCTGTAATCACTAAACTGAATCTTCAGTTAGTAAAATTGATGCCATTGGTTGTAACGATTTATATCATTTTGTGAAACAATGCAACTATGTATTAACTCTTTTTGGTAATGAATGATGAAAATGGCTATCTTTTGATTTACTACTTGATGTTGTTGTGATTGTTGTTATTATTGGTTCACTTGTATATGATGCGATTATGTCATTATATAAATACTCATTGAGGCTTTCTTTGTGTTGTGATAGAATCATGGCACCAAAAGCAATGAACCAAGCTGCCATTGAGCGACTCATCACTGAAAGGGTCACTGCTGCTGTGGAGGCAGAGCGAGAAAGGCAGGTAAACGCAAGGGGACAAGGAAACAATGCTAACGAAGCTGGGGGCCAAGGTGGGGCGCCAGCTGCTCGAGAATGTACCTTTTCGGGATTTATGAAGTGCAACCCTACGGTCTTCCATGGACACGAGGGAGCTGTTGAGCTAAGTAGGTGGTTCGAGAAAACGGAAATGGTTTTTGGGATAAGTGAATGTGCCGAAGCGAGAAAGGTCAAATTTTGTTTGCTGCCACACTTCAAGGAGTGCCTTGACGTGGTGGAATTCCCAGGTTGGGATGATGGGATAGAAGCGAGAGGGAAGGGGGGAGAAGGTGGCGTCTCCCAGGTTGCGATGATGGGATTAGAAGCTGCTAATCAGATCGGTTGGACTGAAATGAGAAGGTTAATGACAGAGGAATTTTGCCCCGTTGAGGAAGTGCAGCGAATGGAGCACGAACTGTGGAATTTGAAGGTCAAGGAGTTTGACATAACTGCTTACACCAAGCGCTTTCATGAGCTGGTACAACTATGTCCGGAAATGGTCCCGAGTGAACGCAAGAAAATCGAAGCTTATATCCGGGGACTAACTGACAACATAAAGGGTACAGTTATTGGATCCAAACCCATTAGCCTGAATGAAGCTGTGCGGATGGCACATGCCCTGATGGAACAAAAAGCTCAAGCTCGAATAGAAAGGATTGCCGAGGGCAATAAAAGGAAATGGGAAAGCTCACAAGGTGGTAACAACGGTAACAACAGAAACAACAATAGGGACAACACCCGCCATAACCAGCTGAACAATCAAAGGCAGGGTAATGCGCGAGCAATGACCACCGCCCCTGCTGAGCAAGGTGGGTATGCTGGAAACAAACCGCTCTGTAATCGTTGTGGAAAGCATCACTTTGGGTATTGCAAGGTAGTATGTAACAACTGTGGAAAGGCAGGCCATATGGCAAGAGATTGTAAGGGCAAGGCTATAGCTACGGGTGCTAATGCGAGACCAACCGTGACGTGTTATGATTGTGGAGAAAAGGGACACACAAGGAACTATTGTCCGAAGAAAAGGGATCCACAAGGTGAGGAAGCTCGAGGTCGGGCTTACGTGATTAGAGATGCTGAGAAACAGCAAGGACCTAATGTGGTTACGGGTACGTTTCTACTCAACAATCGTTATGCAACTGTATTATTTGACTCAGGATCTGACAAAAGCTTCGTGAACACTAGTTTTAGTCACTTGATAGACATTAATCCAGTTAGACTAGACACTAGCTATGAAGTGGAATTGGCCGATGGAAGGGTCGCTAGTACTAATACTATCCTAAGAGGGTGTACCCTGAACTTATTAAACCACTTATTTAAAATTGACCTTATGCCCATTGAGCTGGGAACTTTTGACGTAGTTATTGGGATGGATTGGTTAGTTGATCAAGACGCCGTTATCGTATGTGGCAAGAAGGTAGTGCATATACCCGTCAAGAACAAGACGCTGGTAGTTGAGGGCGACCGTAGTACGTCCCGATTGAAGATAATATCCTGCATTAAGGCCAGTAAATACATCGAAAGAGGACATCAGTTGTTCGTGGCACATGTAACCGAGAAGGAACCAAAGGAGAAACGTTTGGAAGATGTACCGGTGATTCGAGATTTCCCCGAGGTGTTTCCTGACGATTTACCAGGACTCCTACCACCTCGTCAAGTGGAATTTAAAATTGAACTTGTACCGAGTGCTGCACTTGTTGCACGAGCCCCGTATCGATTGGCACCATCCGAGCTGAAGCTGAAGGAATTGGCGGACCAATTATAAGAGGGTTTATTCGTCCGAGCTCGTCGCCATAGGGAGCTCCAGTATTATTCGTTAAGAAGAAGGACGGATCATTCCGTATGTGCATCGATTATCGCGAGCTAAATAAGTTGACAGTCAAGAATCGGTATCCACTTCCGAGGATTGATGACCTGTTCGATCAACTTCAAGGTTCCAGCGTGTACTCAAAGATCGATCTGCGGTCTGGTTATCACCAACTCCGAATTAGAGAAGAAGACATTCCTATTACTGCTTTTCGGACTAGGTACGGTCACTATGAATTCCAAGTGATGTCGTTCGGCGTAGCCAATGCGCCTGCGGTGTTCATGGACCTAATGAATCGGGTGTGCAAACCGTACCTCGACAAGTTCGTGATCGTGTTTATCGATGATATACTTATTTACTCTAAGAACAAAGATGAACATAAGGAACACTTGAAGGCCATTCTGGAACTACTGAAGAAAGAGAAATTATACGCGAAATTCTCGAAGTGTGATTTTTGGCTTGAATCTGTGCAATTTCTCGGTCATGTGATCGATAGTAAAGGCGTTCACGTTGATCCTGCAAAGATCGAGGCAATCAAGAACTGGGCTACGCCGACAACACCAACTGAGGTGAGGCAATTTCTAGGTTTGGCTGGTTATTACCGGAGATTCATCGAAGGTTTCTCCTTAATTTCCAAACCTCTTA